>CABHPH010148244.1:0-34756 GCA_902168325.1 Peromyscus nudipes | reverse complement strand
CAGTGCTGTGCCCCCAGTGCCTGGGCTTGGCTATTTTGTTACTTGTAGATCATGGTCTAATTATTTCCCATTAAAGGGACACTAATTCCGTAGGGTGTGTAATCGTATTTATAGTACATTTTATTACTTTGCATTCCCTCGTGGTAGTGTGGTGATATCATAACAGAAGCATAACATTTGATGCCCGAGAAGGTTCGCCCTGCAGCCAAGCTGTATTTCACTGGTTCTTTGGTGTGGTGGGGAGGTGGAGGACATACCTTTGGCGTGCTTGTGCCCGATGCAGAGTCCCTGGCATCAGCGAGAGAGAGACCTGGTGCTCTTGGTAGTTGGGAAAGCATTGCCCTGGGAGTGTGATGGGTCAGATTTACAGCGGCATGGCTGTGAGTGTGTTTGCTGCCTCAGTCAGCTGCCCGAGCTCCCTGCTGGGCCGCCCCTTTCTGACAGAACAGCGGCAGCTGGGAAGGTGCTGTTTCAGGCTCTGGCTGTTCAGAGGGGGGTGAAACAGCAAGAGAGGGGAAACTTCCCTAAGTCCAGAAGCTGGCATTGGAGGGGGAGCAGGCGGTCATGTGTCTCTGGCCATCCTACCCTCTGTCACAGAGTAGATGAGAGCTTTTTGCTCTTATCCAATCATGCCTGGAATGCTGCTTGCCACTTGGGCTATTTCTGCTATCTGTCGCTCTTGGTGCCGCAGTGCTAACGGTTTGGCAGATGGGACACTTTTTCTTGGAGTTGGTGTCTTTGGGTTTTGACTTCTGGCATTACTGGGCAGTTTGTTGCTCGCCCTCTCCCTCCTGGCCCCCCTGGTCACCATGGCCCATCGGCTTCGGTTTCATTTTGGCTCTGGCCGCAGCAATACGGCCCCCGAGTCTGAGATCCTAGACCAGGAGAGAGAAGAGGACTTTTTCATGGCATTCCACACGCTGCCACGGAGAAGCAGCCCGCACCCCTTCACCCAGAACACAGGGGGAGACAGCGGCCTGCAGGAGGGCGTGGGTGCTCTCAAGCGCAGCTCATCCATGTTCATACCGCAGCTCCTGGCCGGGGTAGACACCAGGCCCACCCGAAGCTCCTCGGTGCAGATCTCCCTGCAGCGCAAGGCCGCAGACGGTGCCACAGACAGCTGCGGGCCACCCGAGGGCCCTGAGGACAGGCCCCCGAGTGCCCAGGCTGACCTCAGAGACCAGGCCGCGGCCACAAGGGTCTCCACGCAGATCAGCTCATCGGAGCCCTCTCCAGTAGACACTCCTGGAAGCTCCCCTCCAAGAGCGGCCTGGGACCCAGGGACCCTGATCAACGGCACTTGTGACCACCGTGGTCAGTGTCTCCGCCTGGCTAAGGATACAGAGGAAGCCACCCCAGGCCTGCGCATCCAGCACAGAGCCTCCAGTGCCGACGTGCGCCAGGTGCGGCTGTTGCCCTTCGGCCCGGATGGCCAGGCAGAACCCAGACGCTGGTCCCTCCAGCATGTTCCGGACGCTTCTGGAAACTCTGGGAAGCGCTGTTTTGTCTTTCAGCTGCAACAGCCCCAGCAAGGTGCTCTGGGGCTGGGTGGTGACTTCAACTTTGGCTTCACGGGCACTAAGGGGGACAGGTTGGTGAGGTATCCACGCATTCGGCTGGAGAGGAGCACATCATACCCCACCCAACCCCGAGCAGGCCGGGTGAGCCCCACTGAAGATCGAGGGACCCCAGAGGCATCGCCTCGGGCCAGTAGGATGGTCCCTGAGATCCGCAGGACAAATTCAGAGAGATCCCCGCAGAGTCCAGGGTGCATGTTCAAGATCAGGCAGGATCAAAATGCAGGGCAGCAGCATTTCCGAATTCTTGTGACTCGGGGACCTGAAGAAGCTCCCCAGAACCAAGAGGAGACTCCCAAGAGCCCTGGACGCCCTGGAGCTGGTGCTCCGGTAAGTCCGCAGGTGCACGTGTTTGAGAGGCTCAGAAAGGACCCCGAGCCAACCCAGAAAGTGCGGTTATTTTGCAGCCCAATCCTCTAATGAGGGAGTATCCCTCTCTGGTGGAGTGAGTGGATCCCAGTGTTTTAGTAGTGGCCCATGAAGCTGGTTAGCCTTTCAGAAAATACCTTTTCTGTAGGTCCTTGACGTCAAAAAGCTCTGTCTGTTTTGAAATCCCCAGCTTAACACACACCCTTTTTAGTTTACCTTCTGAATGAAAGAATTTTAAAAAATATATTTCTTTTAAAAAATGTATTTCTTAAAATTAGTCTGCTAAAAAAACAAGTCAGTGCCTCAGTGTGCTGATGTTGGGAGTGATTGGAAACCTTACTTGTAAATACCGTCCCTGACTACTGTCAGGTAAAGCCTAAAGGCTGTTGGGAGGGATCGCCATTTGAGCCTCTTAATCAAGTACATACCTGCTTCTGCCTAATGACATCATTAGTCTTCATTATAAAATTCATTGTTGTTGGTTTTCATGCCGTTAGGTAATTCTGATAAAAAGTAGTGTCACTTTAGGGGCAGTAGGAGATGTGTTTTGTGGGTGCACGTTGGCAGTGGACCAAGTTAGAGAAAGCTGTGGTGGGGACCTGTTTCACAGCAGTGTAATGTAGCACAGCCCACCTGAGTGCCTAAGCCAAGGATGCTGCTGTGGGCTAGTGCCGTGTCTCCAGCTGTGGAAACAGACGCCTTAGAGAAGACTCTGGCTACACTGCCTGTGGTTTTTTGCTCACTCCCTTTCAGTGAAGTGTGTTCAGAGAGACAGCTGCTGACCACCCGGCCCGTGATAACACTGCAGCTGCGGCTCTTCAAACTTGTCTCAGTCAGGTTTCCTTGTGCTAGCTGTCAATCATTGAGTATTTTCTCAAAGAACAACCTCCTGGTTTTAAATGGTCCCTCTCCCAGAACTTCATGTGATTGTTAGGTTTAGGATATGATGGTGAGATGCCTGTGGGCCTTTTTAGTTGGGGTTTCAGTGTGTCTTTTTAAAGTAGGTGACTGAGTTGGTATCCTAGAAAACTCGGGCCCTTTATTGATTGATGTTTGGAAGTGTTTCTGGTGATTCAAGCACACTTTATCATTCGTCCATCATTGATTTTTTTTTCACCCCTGTAAAGGTATAAACATGTGAAAGGCAAATGATTTTTTTCTCTTTTCTTTATGTCGGTCAGGTCTTGTACTTTTTCTTGGTCTCAACCGATACAGTTTCCTCTACTATGATACAAGTTTTAGTGAGTTTTAACTGTAGTTTGTTTAACCTACCCCCAAAGAATCACCGTTGAAACAGTTTCAAGCTTTATTAGCACAGTTGTATGTTCAGCCAGGTACACCCACCAGTGAAGAGTGCCTTTCCTCAGGTCACAGTGGCCATTGAAAACTGCAGTTGTTGGGGTGTTCGGGTGTTGAGGACGGATGCAGTTACATGACCAAACTCTCAGTCTAGAATTTCTAATAAAGTTTTAGAAGTAATAATAATATATCCTACAGTTATGTATATTTTAAGAAGAACTATGTAGAACAGTGGTTCTCAACTGCGACCCTTTAATAATACATTTCCTCATGTTGTGGTGACTCTCAGCCATAAGATTATTTTTGTTGCTACTTCATAACTGTAATTTTGCTACTGTTATGAATTATTATGTAAATATCTGATTGGCAGGAATGATCTTATGAAAGGGTCAGTCAACCCCCAGGGGGTTGTGACCCACAGGTTGAGAACTGATGATGTAGAGGCAGAACATTCAGGAAGAAAGAGCTTGCCTTGGAGACAAAGTGCTTCCTAGAGAATGGTCTTTCATAGACATGTATTTTGGATATGCAAATAATTAGCACATGGTTGGCAAGCCAAAGCTTTTCTTTAAGCAAAAGCCTTTTTCCTTAAGAGCAAGAAAAGAAGGAAGCAGGACCTGGTCATGTAATGGAACTGTCTGCCCATTCACCATTTTGTGTGTGTGTCATAGGGATCAAGGGTGTTAGGCTTGGCCAGCAGCTGCCTGGGCCTTATTTATATTGAAGGAAAACATCCACTTGGGCACATCTACAATCTGGTTGCCACTCGCCTCTATCAGGGTTTCAGATATCTGTTGCTTTAGTCTAAGGACTTTTTATCATTGGTTTAAATGCAAAATTAAGTACAGTTGATTATTCAGTCTGGGTGTGAGTGATGTAGAAAATCTTTTGATTTGAAATGCCTTTTGTACAGTGTGTGCCTGCCGAACATCTGGTGTGACCCAATCTAAAAATGTTAACTAGTTAGATACTTAGAAAGAATACAGGGGAATTAATTCTGTGTGAGAGTACACTCTCCCAAGTCAGCCACCATCCATAAAGCAAACCTTTTCTTAAAGGCATCAGCTGTAGTAAGTAAGGTAAATGCCTCCAGGGTTTTAGAATTCATCCTCTCCGTCCGAGGCATTCTTAGAAGTCTCTTAATGAATTAGTTACTGTCTCAGATTAGGATTTTAGTTATAAGTTTCTTGACTGCATTCGAGTTATCCTGAGAAGGTTGGGCCATCTTGACTCACACACAACCACCAGAACTGCCATGCTCTTCATTTTCCAAGCCTGAGGAGCCAACTTCCTAGTCTCGTTGATGTTATTATGTGTTCAAGGTCTTCCATGTATGTGGAATGCTGATAGAGACGAGTGGAAGCCAGACTGTAGATGCGCCCAAGTGGATATTTTCCTTCAGTATAAATAAGGCCCAGGCAGCTGCTGGCCAAGCCTCACACCCTTGATCCCTATGACACACACACAAAATGGTGAATGGGCAGACAGTTCCATTATAAGAAGCATCACCCTAGTTATTTAGAAGGGCAAGGGATTTCTTAATTTCTTGTTAACACAAGGGGTTATAAGTAAACAGAGGGAGCAGGGCGCAGGAGCGAAAGCAGGAGTTCTTACAGCTGCCCCCCACAGTCGTTGAAGAGAGAGACTTACCTACCACAGGCCCTCTGAACTTCCCCGGATTTTCAATAGCACAGTGGCTTTGGGGAATACAGACGAACTTCACTGGATGACAAAGGGATATGCGAAATATTTTTATATGGAGAGAATTTCAGTTTGAGTGTCCCAGAGAAGAGGCTTTTACAGAAAAAAAAAATGTTAATATTAATTTTTTTAACTATAAAAAACACTAGGTCAATCAAAATTTAGCCATCAGTTTATTTAAAAAAAAAACAGCATTGTAATGGATAAGGGGAAAGTTGTATTCCTATAATTGACTTTTGTTTTGTTTTTAAACAGATTCTGTTTTTTCCTCTTGGGTGTATTGATCTCTCTCTGTGTGAGGTCATACGTGAGAATAACCCAGCACTATATATGACTTGATTTCACCTCTTTTCAGCAGTGTGGTAAAAGTTGTGTAGGCAGCACATGGGGCCGACACTGGCTAGTGTCTGTCACCCAAGACAGCTGGTCCTTGGAGTGGCAGCTCATGGTTTTCCACTTTCTAGTTGAAGAATCTTATTCTTTTACTAGGAAAGTGTGGTGTGGGGCATAGCCATCTTTACTGGGCTTTGTCACCTGGCCTGTGGAGCACGGCTGATCCACTGTTCCAGATGAAGGCATGAGATGGCATCATGTGATGGCATTAACACTACTTGTATTCTGTAGTAATTTAGGTGTATATGATGAGAATACACACGCACACAAAACGTGTACTAAGCCTAAAGGCAGTTTTAATGTTCCTTGTGATTCAACTTTCTTGCTGAAAAGTTGGGCAACCACCTTGGAGCTTTTACAGCACTGCCCTCCTGGAGGTAGGAGACAGCTAGGGCCCTCAGCAAGCACTTGTCTGGCTCTGGGGCCTGGGGTGCTTAGACCCCCCCCCCTTCAGCATCCTCTGTCATCAGTGAACACATCCAGTACTCCCCAAGCTCCTATAGAATGTCATTTTTGTTGCTTGTCAAGAGTAAGTAAGGCTATTTCTGCACAGGAGCTGGACTCGGGGCCCCGGGTGGTACCTGTGAGCAGTCAGTTCATGATGAACAGGGCAGCATGTGTTGATGGCGTATGAGGACATGTCGACCTCAGTGTCTAACTTGATTCTTTTCTGCCATCATCACTTCTTTGCTAGCCACTTGTACCCCGAATGGCCCTATAATAATTCAGTTCTTAAAAAGAATTGAGTAAAGGACCTTTGATTCTATTTAATGGTGGTTTTTTTTTTTTTGGTTTTAATCTTGCAAACATTTTGGCTGCGGATTTACTTACTTTGGCCGTGACGTTTTGCTGTGATGGATTTCCAGTGGGGAAGGTCACTCACACTATGCATAGGCTGAGGCATCTGTGTGAAGCGGTCATTGTGAGACTTTAAAATGAAGGCGCTGCTGGAGACGCACCTCAGTAGATCCTGCCTGCCAAAGGGTGTGCTGGGATGGTGCAGCTGGATAAGCCTTGAGGCAGTTTCCAGGTCTCTAAAGTCGGTCTCTCACCTCCTGATACTTACTAATAAATTTAACTCTCTCTTCCTAGGGGTTCATAAGGCCAAAAGGCATTCATTCCTTAAGAGTTATCCTAAAGTGTTAGATCCCTTGCATGGTCCTGTTTGGTTGGATATTTGTATGTGGTCAACACTAATCTGAATATTCCTACTACTTGTGCAAATTGAAGCCACCAACTAGATTCTGTTAATGAAAATAATCCATATTCTTGCTAGAGGGGCTTAACCAAAAACCTCTAGCCACACGTTTTTCTTGAAACTCCTAGTTTTGCCACTTGTGACGATAATAAGAGGAGGTGAAACTCACAAGTGACGCTGACATTGTTGGTTAAGGACACAGTGACAGGAACGACATTTCTTCCGTAAATGCCGGAAGATGGGCGGTCCCAACCTGGAAGTGGCCGGCGATCGTTCAGACATTTATTAGCCTGTTACAGTCTTCAGATTTAATTCACACAAGAGGTGTAGAAGGGTACAACCTGCCTAGGAGAGACAACCAAAGACAGGAAGCCACCTGCCATGCATGCCCCTCTCGAGGCACAAAAAGGAGGGAGCACTCAAAAGGGAAATGGTAAAGAGTTAGTGAGATTGCCGGAAGGGTTTTACAGATACTCCTTCCTCCGGTCCGTTGTGTAATTATGCATGATGTTGTCGTGGAGTTTTCTTCCTAATTCACATGGTAGCTCCCCATCGACTTTCCTGAGCCAGCTGAGCTACAGAGGGATGTGCTTTAAGTGAGACAGGTGGCCCCCGTCTGAGTGGGCCTAAAAGAAAGTCTCTGTGTCCTGGCCAGTTTGAGACTGTGTGTGTCCTGAATCCCAGTGTCTCTTAGCAGCACCATGTTTGAACAGGAAGTTAATTTGGGGGATAGAGGGTGGAGTAGATTGAATTTCAAAAGGCCTGCTTCTTAGATGGGGATCATTCTAGAGCTGTAGCCCTTTCTGAGACTTCGGGTTCAAATGCTCCTAGTTCTCAGCCAAGGGAGCCCAACAGATCAAGACATAATTAAGTTGGAAGGAGCCCTGATTTCATTGATTTGATAGTTGTTGTTCAACTTCGAAGCTGAGATACTTTGTATCGCCAAGGCTGGAAATGTACTAGGGAGAGACTTTAGAGCGCCTGAGCCCGAGGCCCTGGGCTCCTCCTTAGCAAAACTGGGGGGAGGGGGTGAACGATGACTTTGTAAATAAAGTGCTTTGTATTGGTTCCTCAAGCACAGCTGTCCTTCATTTTTCAAAACCGTTCAGTGTGTAAGTATTATATTAGTAAAGAGGATGAAATTCTACCACGGAGTAAGAACGTCAACGTTTCTCTGCAAATCTGCATTTCAGAAATCCTAAAGTTTACACGACCAGTTTTTATAGGTGACCAGGAGTCCTGTGGCTCTTGCATGTTTATCCCTTGGAGGCGTCTGTCTCAACTAGACGCTATTCTTTTTAAGGGCTCTCTGTGCTGAGGTTAGTTACGCAGAGTGGCGCCATGACTCAGCTAGGTCCTGAGAGGAGGTTGGCGGTTCTTTTTATTCTAGAGATTTGGGAAGTGCAGTCCTTTAAAATATATTCAATGGCCCATGCATGTTGCATTTGCCCATCTCCTTGACTTTTTAAAGCTTCATGCCCCCCACTTCTTGAGTTTTTCCCCTGGTCCTTTAGAGTGCAGGGCCATATATGTATATGTATCACTTGCAGAGGAAGGAAAATGTTTTGGTCCAGATTTTTATAATTGAGTTGGGTAGATACTTGAGATATATCAAAAATACTGAAATCATTTAAATATTTTAAAATCAAGTCCCCCCCCCCAAAAATCCCTATTACAGTCCACTAAAGACCTGTTAGCCCAAGGTAGCCAATCATGAAAATACAGTTGAGACATTTCCCTAAGAGTTTTGAGACTCTATTGCCGAGGAAGACCACTGGAATGTGGCTTACTGCTTCTTGGCAGAGGTAGTTTAAGTTAAAGAGCTATTTTAAACATCATACCTAGAGTTCAGGGGGGCACAGGGCCATACTGATCCCTGGTGAACGGCTCATTATCCCTGTAAAAGCGGGAGCTGCACATGAATGGGAGAGATGCTAAGGTGACATGGGGTGGTCCTTGCCCATAATGGATTTTGTACTCTCGGAGAGCTTCTGATGCAACACAGGGAAACTGAGAAAAAGTAGATGCCACATTGGCCCAGTAGATCCTGACCTAGGGACTGTGATGCCACAGAGGTTTCCGACTCTCCAGAACCCAGGAGGAGGTGTGACTGATGGACAAGTGTGAGGTAACAGTTTCCACTTGAGATTAAAACATTCCATGCTGCAAGGAAGCTCCTTATACAAGAAGGCAAACAACTCAAAATAGCTTCAAAAAGTCCCTGAAACTGGCCGGATTCACTAGGCCCCTCCCTCCCAGAGCAAGTAATAATGATGGCTGAGACTCACTCTCAGACAAGCAAAACTACAAAGAAGACTCAGACCAGACCATCTGCCTGGAAGAGGTTTAGACCAACCGAGTCAGTTAGAAAGACTCTTCAACCTGTTGAACCACCTGTAGGCTGTGCAGTGTGCTCCAGGTCCCCTGCTTTTAGGAGCTATCACCTGTGTTGGGGTGGGCTTTGGTGTCTGAGTCATTTCTGCTCCTATAAGTAACCCCAATTGGTTCACCCAAGTTGCACTTTGATGGTATCTGTACTTTAGTCTGTCCATGGGTTCCTTATCGGGGGTGAGCAGATGTATGTGTAGGGTCTCCCTGGGAAGTTTTGTCCACCACAGCAAGGCAGCTTGTCAAAAAAGGTACATACAAAGAAATCAGTATTTCATCATGGGGATGCGAGTACATAGTTTCTTAATCTAGAAAATTCCTGAGTCTGGGGTGAGTGAGGGTGAGGGCTGGAGTCCTTCTTTGGTCAGGTACTAATTGGGAAATTTTGAAAGAAGATTGCATTATATATACATATATATTGCAATATATATGCATATATATATGCATGTATTTTTAAGTCAGTGATAGAAAAGTTGTAGTCACACCTTTCCCACTTGCTATTGAGAACTGAAGGGTTAGCCTGCCAGGAGAAGCCCAGACAGTGGTATAGATGCAGTTCTGCGTGTGGTATCTGTGTCCCGGTGATGGAGAAGAAAAATCCCGGATGGCTCTAAGTTCTCTAGTTCAGTGCCTTTGTTTTGTTGGAGTATTTTAGAGTGGCTCATGTTGTTCTGACTTGTGCAGCCATGATATTTATTCAACCCTTTTCCAAAACCTTTTTTTTTTTTGACTGATGAGACTTTTATCTGCTTAAACACATAGGTAGGACACCCCCCCCCCCCAGGACCGCCTAAGACCAATAAGAAAACTAAGTGAAGTCAGACACTTTGCTTTCAAGCCAGGTACCATCCCAGATTCTGGGACCACATCAGGGAGCAGACCCAACCAAACCTGCCCTCCTGCCATCTCCTCCTGTGTACCGCAGGGACACAGGTAAGCAGAACTAAGTGTAAAGGTCAGCAGAGGAGAGGATGATGAAGGTCACGGAAAGGGAACCAGGGCAGGGATTCCATGGGGCAGCCAAGGAGAGCCACCTTGGGTGATGCCGAAGCACATCAAGTCAATAACTGGGAGGAGATGCTGCAGAGGGATGAGTGTGGGCAAAGGACTCAAATGCCACGTACCTTTAAGGACTAAAGGGAATGGCAAGGAGGTGCACAAGGAGGTGCTAGGTTCACATGGTCGTGCTAGGTGCACAAGGAGAGACTCTAGGGTCATTCCTGTTGCTGACAGAAAGCAACTTAAAGGAGGAAGGATGCATTTGGCCCCCCATTCCAGTTTACAGTCCATCCCTGCAGGGAAGTCACGGCCGCAGAAACCTAAAACAGCTAATCATCTCACATCCGCAGGCCAGAGCGGAGAGAAATGAATGCATGCATGCTTAGTACTCGGCTCACTCCTTCTAGTCTTAGACAATCCAGGAACTAAACAGAGGGCTGTGTCTTCCCATATCAGTCAAGACAAAACTACATACATGTGTCCACAGGCCAGCTTCATCTAGACAGCTCCTCATTGAGACTCTTAGGAAGTCTAGATTGTGTCATAATTAGAGGTAAACTTCATAGGTGGTGTGCAGAGCCCATCATGAAGTGGCATCATCATGGGGGGCACAGATAATGGAGCATATGGAAATGGAAGGCCATAGAAGGACTCCAGTGGGGCGGAGATGGACCACAGGGCCGCTGCACTAAGGGTGTTCGAGGCAATAGGAGCTGAGAGCCAACGGGAGAGACAGACTGTTGTAAGCTCATGTCCCCGTCAAGGATGGAAGGTCCTGGTCCCTGGCTTACATTGCTATCTCCAAGCCTTCCCCGACCCCCACTTATTCCCCCAAGTACCAGGGACAATCATCAGTTCTCTGAGGAGGTCATCTCACCTCAGTATTTAGCCTGCCATTTTCGTTTTGCAATGCCTGGAAAATGGTGAGCTTTTATGCTCCTCCAGGGAGTGTTATTTCAAGATGTTTTCTGCTGCCGTGTCATGCCGGGATGTGGGTGGATGTATTTTTGCAGCTTTGCACCGGAGAGTCAGCTTCTGATTTGCAGACTGCACTTATTATGGGGCATATTGTCCATTGATGAATAATGCGTGGGCAACAAAGCAGATATATAGCTTTTAAAATAGCTCATTTATCCTGCAAGCTTCACCCCCGGTGTGAGGCAGGCTCATCAGAAGCAGTTTTCTGGGATTCGGGCTGGGAATGTTTTCTTCAGGTTCTGGGTCATCAGTTCATCCTCTGCCTGTCACACATTTTCTTGGTCATCTGAGGACTCCAGGGTGGGCAGACAGACTGTCTGAATCCCCTGGAGGAAGGCTTAGGGGAGGAGGAAGTTGGAGCGGCTGCTGAGGAAATAGATGCTCCTTTGAGCTACTGGAAATATTCCTTGTAAATGTATATTTACAAAAAGGGGAGAAATAGACAACATGATTTCTAGGGAAGTCCCATAGGTATCATAAAGTAATCGAAGCCAGCTGATCCTCATTTCTGTGGCTGAAGAACCAGGCCTGTGTAGGGGTTCTGTGTGGGAGGAGAAGAGGTATCTTGGGCCAGGGAGGAGCCTCCCACTAGGTATAATGAGGCTTGAGAGCATTCCTTCAGTGGTCTTGGGCACGCTGGGCTGAGAGGGGTGGAGAGATTGGTACACAGCTCCCTCTCTTACCCACCCTGCATCCCTCCGCAGGTCAAGGACCTCCTGTCACAGAAGCCTCGCTGGGTGTTGTTTTCCCTGTGCACAGAGTTCTTGTTTTGCCCGGTGTGTTGCAATCTGCAGTCAGTGGCCAGGTGACATCTGTTGGAATGCTGATGTGTGTTGCCAAGCAAAACAGATGCAGGACGATTTGCCAGAGTGGGGAAGAAGGGACAGAGTGGGAGGTAGGGCCTGTTTGGGGGCAGACAGCAATAATGGCAATATTTAAAGACTGGAGGTCTAAGGTTTAATACTGTGTGGCTTTAAAGCCCCTAGGAAAACTTTGTAACGTCATGCCAGTGTTTCCAAGTGAATTGAGTGGCTCTTTCATTGCCCATCCTGCATCCAGAATGGTGTTTAAATGGGCCAACCCAGCAGACGTGATTACATAGTAACATTTTGTTTTCTGTAAACCACTGGCCACCAGATTTTCTTTTTCTGATCTGTGTTTTTGTTACTTTTGAAACAGAGTGAAATAAAACCGGGACTGGCATGGAATTTGATCCATAACTGAGGCTGGCCTTGAACTTCCAGGCTTCCTGCCTCTGCCTATAAGGACTGAGGTTACAGAAGTATGCCACTGTGACTTGATGCATGTATTTTGTGTTAATTTATTGATATGCTTGCCAGTTAATTTATTAATACACTTGCCAGTTTGCTGACTCAACTCCCAGTGGGCTAGAATCTGCTCCAAACAATGAGGACTGGATTCTCAGAATTATATTGATTCTGATTATCCAGTATGAAAAAATACACTTGTGGCCAGAAGTGGGTTTGTTGGCCGTGAAGGAGTAAAGGGGTACACTAGTCACTGGGGTACATTAGTTGCTTTTCTTGTTGCTTTGATAATACTGGACAAGAAGCAACTGAAGGGGAGGGTGTACTTTGATAGACATTTTAAGGGGATCCAGGCTGTCATGGCAGATGTGAGTGGAGGCCTCTGGTCACATTCCATCCATAGTCTGGAACCAGAAAGTGACCAGGAAGTGAGATGGGGTTATAAAACCTCAAAGCTGCCCCTGCTGACCCACTTTCTCCATCTAGCAAGTCTCTACCTCCTAAAGGTTCTCTAATCTTCCCAAACAGCACCACCGGAGTCCCAAGTATTCAAACACGTGAGCCCAGGAGAGACTTTACATACTCCAACCGCAACAGAGTGTTATCTCCTGGGGTTCTACACAGACAATTCTGATGTATAGTCAGGGCTGAGATCAGCCAGGTAAGCTGGTGCAACTGCCAGCGTAGACCTGTTTGGTTAGTAATAACCGTGGATGTGACAACACCCTTCTGTTCTTACCTGGCCTTCATCACTCACAAGCGCCTGCGTGTTATGTGGTGCCTCTTGCTGGGCACGGGGATGTGCTCCACAAAATGAATTCAGAATACAGCTGGGCGACACCTATGCCCTCAAGGCAACAGGGTGTTCTGTGGAATGTCTTCAATGTCTGTGTAATAGAGCTTATCTCCTGGAATAGCTTAGAGGTAAAAGAGGTCAGTTTCCAACTCTAAGAAGTAAGTGAACATAGGGCTCTAACTAGCCAGGGCCAGGCAGGTCTGTCCTGTTGGAGCCTGGGCACGAATGCCCTTTCTCCCAGTTGCTACGTTATCTCACTGCTGTAATATTAGCTGAGCACATTTTTGTGGCTTCTGAAACTCCACTTCTTGAAAGAGAAGGCCCGTTGTTAGATTTTTGTAATTTCAGATTGAGTGGGGAAGTGGTTTCTTCTTGGTTGTTGGAAGCAGAATATTAAAAGTAGAAGAGAGGGTAAAGGTTCCTTGAGTCACTTTTTTCTGAACAAGATATTATGGTTCCTTGTCTAAGGGCAGATATACAGGTAGCACCAGAGTTTGGGTCTTAGCGGGCCTGATGCCCAAACCACCCTCTTCCTGATGCTTGGGGTTTAATTGTGGCCAAAGCTGGGCCATCTATAGTCTATTGAATGAACCATGCAGGGAGAGCTTGACTTTCAGATTGCCCAATAGCTCACATGTTTACATTGCTCTCTTGGATGCCATTCTGAGTAGGCAGTCCCATGCATGTCCCAGGGTTTTTACTCAAGGTGACCTTTGTGATATATAATCTATATGGCCTTAACATCACTGAGCATGTCTGTTAGCAAAGCTGGAACTAGGGAGATGACTTGGTTGGTAAAGTGTCCTGCAGAAATAAGGATCTAAATTGATTTCTAAGACTCCCCCCCTCCAAAAAAAAAAAAAAAAAAAAAAAAAAAACCTGGACATGAGGAGAAAGGAGATCCCTTTGGTCCCCAGCCTGTGAGGCTAACCTACTCAGAAAGCTCTAGGCCAGCAAGAGATTCTGTTTAAAAAGATGAGTGGTACCTGTAGTATACCTAAGGTTGCCCTCTGGCCTCTGTACACATATACTCCAGTGCACACATGAACTGCATGTGTACACACACATACACACACACACACACACACACACACACACACACAGACAAATGCTCGTGGAGACAGGCACACACTTGCTGCTGTTTGATGTCCTCAGGCCCCTGTGATGTCAGAGATGTTGAGAGCTCCTCCCTGAGTTCTCTGCTGAGCCAGGGACACTTCTTGCAGCTCTCAGAACAGGGGCCTCGTGGGATCTGCTGCCTCTCACCCACTGAGGATGGAGAAGGCGGTGAGCCAGGTTTGCACGTTGTTCATAAAGTAAGACATGCAGGCGAGGAGGGAGAATGCAGTGGTTCTGAAGAAAGTTCTTCCTCTCACTTTTCTGGTTCCCTCTTGGTTTCATCGAGCATCTCTGCAACGAGAGATTTTTAGAAGGTTGGATGCACAGATTCAGTAGGATCATTTGATCCCATTTACCGCGAGCTGTAGTGGCTGGCCCTTATTAATGCTTAAGACCCATAAAAATGAATATTAGGTGTTTTTGTTACTACTCCCTCTGAAAGAGGAGACAGGAGTTCCTTACAGATGTTTAAGGGATGAATTTGCAGCAAATGTACCTACCTGCTGAGCTGTTATCAGCAAACAGGTCTTAATTCATATTTTTTTGGTGGCCATGTAGGAAATGTCATCCTTCCAGGATTAACGAATTTTGTACCATACTATAATGGAGGAGCCTTGGGGGAAAAATCAATATAAAGTATTTTTTAAAATTTTTTATGGCTCACTTGACGACCAGCATCAGCAACTTTTCTTTTTATGACTTCAGGTTAAAGGACTTTGGAGAGGCAGTGGTTCATTCACTTTTATAAAGGCCACAGTAAGAGCACTCTTGGGTAATGGCTACCTTTCCTCTGACTGTGTTTCTTAAAAATTGTTCTCTCTAGTCTTCATTAAACCCAAGGAGATGTGATTTTAAGTCGCTTTTTTAGACACATGCTAGAAAACAAACAATTTTAAAATGATTTTTTTTTTGTTATTTTGAGACAGTGGTCTCATGTAGCCCAGGTTAGACCTCTTGTTTTCCTGCCTCCACCCCTGAGAGCTGGGGTTATAAACATGCTTGACTGTGCCCATTGTATCCAGTGATGAGGCTCAAACCCACAGCTTCATCATGCTGGGCAAGCATTCCACCAACTGAGCTACATCCTCAACCCGAAATAAATTTAAGATAACTCATACTAAGTAGCCTTTTCCAAGAAGGCTGAGGTCAGTGTAAATTGTGGAGATTATAATCTAAAGCAAACAGGGTCAGAGGTTGTGACCGGTTTTATGGCTAGAGTTCCCACCTCCCACGCCAGCTGTGCCACTACCTCTTCTTAAGCACCAGCATAAAAGTGTGACTGATGAGGGGTCCCCCCCATCAGTATGCCCAGGTTTATCTGTTGATAGTGTGATTCTGTTAGAACGTGTTTCTCTTCCTTCTGTATGATTTGCCGACAATGCTGACTGGGCTTCTCCCCAATCTCGGAGTTTCAGGAGTCTATTAATAAAGCATGTGGAGAGAATTAGTTGCTAATTTTGGATGTGCTTGAAATGAGATTGTCAGCAAATTTGAACTGCAGACCCAGGACTGCAGCTTGCTGGACGTGTACTGGACGTCATCCTTGGAATAGAAGATAAATGCAGAATCCCTGAAAAA
The DNA here is from genome assembly GCA_902168325.1 of Peromyscus nudipes. Classification (NCBI taxonomy): domain Eukaryota; kingdom Metazoa; phylum Chordata; class Mammalia; order Rodentia; family Cricetidae; genus Peromyscus; species Peromyscus nudipes. The sequence continues at coordinate 19,093 of CABHPH010148244.1, read as the reverse complement.
TAGAAAAAAAAAAGTCAAATACTTTTCATATCTTAGACTCTATGCTCGCCGGTGTTACTTAAGAACGTTGATATTTTTTCTTTCCAGATTTATTTGTGCTAAGATTTGACAATTTTAGTTCTATTAAACAGAGACTACAAGTCTCTACTGGTCATGAATGCCTTCACCGAAGAGTAAAACCTAAGTAAATGTTTACTTCTAAACCCTTATGAATACAGAGTAACTGTACATTGTTACTGCCAAAAGGAAATTGATATTTAATTCTGCTCCCTCCTGTCCCAACAACATTAAGAAAGAATAAACTGAGGCCAGGACAACTGGGGACTCTCCTGTTGTGGCTGCCTGTATACAGGAGTCAGCCCAGCTAAGTGACACTTCTGAATCCCTTTGACATCCTATGCTCTGGGAAGTCCATGGAGGTAGAGATAATTAAATAAGGCAGAAGAGCCAGATGTGGGGAACTGTGGTTGTTTCAAGTAGCAGAGAGACCCTGATAAGTGAAATAGCTACATATGTGTTTTCATATATGTGCCCAGGAAAGTGAACAGGAAGTAGAGACAGGAAATCATGTGGAGGCTCCTTGAGGAAAGGCTGCTTGTGAGCTTCCGCCTGCTGAGAAGGCTTGTCCTGGGTCTTGTGTGACATAAAGAAGAGGTGACCTGCCTGCCCAGGTGTCCTAAGCCAGGAAGAGCTGGGTGTATGGGAGGCATTGAAAGGAGTCACCCAAGCTAGTGGACAGGAGTCACAGGTGAATGGATAAATCGGTGGGCCCTCTGGGATCTCTTGTAGCAGAATGTGTTCCCTTGTCTGAGGAAGATAAGATGTAGTGTTGAGAGAGATCTAAAACCTGGGTTCTCTGAGACCTGTGGAAATAAAAGCTACTGTTGTTTGGGGCTTCTCTGTTTGGATTTCTCGTTCTAAAGACTTGAGCCCAGGCCCTCACACATTCTAGGAAAGTATTTTACCACTGAGATATGCTTCTAGCCTAGAACTAACTATTTCTTTTAAACTATTTTAGATTTCTTTGCATTTACGTGTGTGTGGCTATATAAGTGCATATTATATCCCATGTGTGTTCAGGTGCCCAGAGAGGCCAGAAGAGGGCATCGAATCCTCTGGAGTCACAGGCAGTTGTGAGCTGCCCACTGTGGGTGCCGGGAACTGAACTCGGGTCCTTGGGAAGAGCAGCAAGTGACTGCTAAGCCATACCTCCCCAGACTCCAAAGTTGACTGCTTCAAAAACAGGAAGCAGAAGCCTTCCCAGAGGAGTAACCGAGGCTGTGACTGACTCTCACCCCTCCTCCTGGATTTTAAGTGCTATCCTTTTCTCATGGTTACTTTCACAAACAGTGGGAAACAACCTTTTGTTTCCTTTCAACAGTCAGTCTGTACAGCGCGATCTGCCCTGCTGTAACATCCGTAAGGGGCTGTACGGGCTCCTCTGCAGTCGTTAGGATTAAATGAAACTCCTTTTGTTTGTTTTTGGTTGTGCATTCTTTGTATACCAACATCCCTGTGTGTGTGTGTGTGTGTGTGTGTCTGTCTGTCTGTCTGTCTGTCTGTCCCTGGCAGCTGTAGAACAGGTATTATGGCTACATAACAAGTTGAGCAGATGTCCTATCTGGTCTGTAAGCCCTGATTGTACCATTTTCTTTCTCTGGGCCAAAATGATAGGTTTCCTGGCCTGTCCTTGGTATAGCCAGAAGACCATAATTACAGATTGCATCCATGTCACCTTTGAAATTCAGAATAGGACAATAGGCTCGAGATGCAGCTCAGCTGATGTAAATGCTTGCCTAGTACCCGTGCAGCCCTGGATCCCAACCAGATGTAGTGACGCATGCCTGTAATTCTGGTATTTGAGAGGTCAGAACAGGAGAATGAGAAGTTCAAAGTCATTCTTGGCTGTGTTAGAAGTTTGATTTTGAGAGAGCTTGGGATATACAGCGCGTTGTCTCCAAAGATGAAGATGGTTTAGAAGATCAGAGATATCACACTTTCCTTCTCTCTCTCTCTCTCTCTCTCTCTCTCTCTCTCTCTCTCTCTCTCTCTCTCTCTCTCTCGGTCTATTTCCCTTCTGGTTGAATACTGCAGTGCTGAGCTGAGTCCTTTTCTTGGCTTCCCTGTACCTGCTGCCTCCTGCCTTTGCAAATGCTTGCTTTTGTGGAGCCAGCCACTGTGGAGGCAGGCTCAGATTAGCTCTTTAGACAGTTCTAGAAGCTGGAGAAATGGCTCTGCCGTTAAGAGTGCTCGCAGCTCCTCCAGAGAAGCTGAGTTTAGTTCCCAGCAACCATGTCTGGCAACTCACAACTGCCTGAAACTCCAGCTGCAGGGAACCTGACACCATCTTCTGGCCTCTGTGGGCATCCGTGTGGACATAAATAAAAAGTAAATTTTTCTTAAATAGAGAAATCCCAGCCTTCCAGCCATCTCTACCTATGTGACAGCTAGGTAAAGGTGCCACCTTGGGTGGAAATGATCAGGCTTGAGCCCATTCTGTCTGTCGATGGGTGAGAGGTTCCAAGGGGCTGCCATCATTCTTGGCCTTTACTTTTAAGATAGTTTGTTGATGATGGGTCATCATGCATTCCACTGTGAGAGGTCTATCCTCGTCTTTCTCAACAGAGCCCGCTGTAGGTGAGCCTGAGTGTGGGATGGGACATGCCTGCACAGCTGTTTTCCCGGAAGCTGGAGGAGGGGAGCCACAGACACAGGATGGGCAGACGGCATAGCTCAGGGATTCACTTGGCTGAGACAGCTGAGAAACAGCTGCAGTGGCCCGAGTCAACCGAGAGAGTGGGTGTTTGTTATCAGGAATAGACTTACCCAACCTAAGGAAGACACATACTCCAGTCTTTATTCACCATATTCTTAGATGCGATAGGAAGATGAGTGTTCTTAGCCTCGGGCTGGGAGACCCGGAGCTCTGTCAGTGTGAACTTGTAGGCAGGTGGGGAAGGACATCTTCCAACAGAGAATGGCTTAAAGAGAGATGGCAGTGTTCATTTTGAACCTTACATGCCTTTGTAGTATAGTGCTTGGTAACTTAGGGGCGTGTGTGTGTGCCTGTGTGCACGCGTGCATGCTGCAAGCCTACACACATGTATTTTTATGCACATTTATGTAGAGGCCAGAGGTCAAGCTCAGGTGTGGTTCCTCAGATGTCACCTACCTTTTTTTTCTGAGATAGGGACTTCAATTTGACTAGACAAGCAGTCCCCAAGGATCTGCCTGTGTCTTCTGCCTCGCTTCACCCAGCACTGGGATGACTAGCCTGTGGCACCATGCCCAGCTTTTTTCGTGGGTTCTGTGGATAGAACTCGGATTGTCATGCTTGCACGGTGGCAAGCTCTTCCCTGACAGAGCCCTCTCCACGGTCGAGCCACACAGAAGATGCTATAAGTGGAGTCATGAAGTATCTAGCTTAATTACATTTACCGTAAAGTCCAGACATGCCCACGGAGTTGTCACACCATCAAGGTCACACCATACCTACATGCGTCCTGTGTCATCTGATAGTCCACCTCTGGGTACCTCAACCTCCCTCACCGAAGGTGGGATAAACCGAACACACACAGAATTTCCTTTTTGAGCAATTTAGAAAGATACAAAGGTTCAGAGGACATGTCCCAAGAGTGAGGATATGTGCCATCCTCAGATAGCTGGACAGGCCAAAACAAGGTGGCCTCTGAGTCAGCCTTCATAGTGCCACCTTCATGTTGGGGTACTGCCCACGTCCAGCTTCCTGCCACAGCAGCCCCAACAACCTGGGGCTATATCTACCTGTTTCCTGGCTGAGACTTCTGATCAGTGACATCCTATTTGAGATGGCGGGAATGCGTGAGGGTGGGGAAACTCCCAGGCCAGGCTGCCCAGCAGCATTCCCTGCGGGCAGGTGGCATTTCCCGACCGGCTCTTCGGAACGCTGAGCCTGACCGTCACCTTTCAGTCTGCTGGGGATAATGCCAGCAGGAAGACTGGGGAGTTTAGTCTTTGACCATTTTAGGGACTTCAGTCCTCTGACGTTCATTTATTTATTGTGTGTGCATTTGTACACATGCCATGATGTGTGTGGAGGTCAGAGACCAACTTTGTGGAATTTTACTCACTAAGCATCTCACCAGCCCTGGACACCTCTCACTACTAATACTTAATATGACACAGTAACAAGAGAAAAGTTAATACTTAGGTGTTTACAGTTTGTGTGCACCCTAAATGGCCTGTTAGGGTATTATAAAGAAAATTCTATTTTTGAGAGCTGTTTTTTTCTGCCACTGACCTGTTCCTATGTGTTGCTGTTTCTTGACTTCTCTGAATCTACTTCCTGTTTGTAAAATGGCAATACTTGCTAGCCTTTCTTTGAGGGAACAGATGAGGCAGGTTTAAGATCTACGAAGATGCTGATGTTTGCAATGTGGTTAATTACAGAATTAGTGAAACACTTGCTAGAGAAAGTTAAATTGCCAGACCAGTGGCTCTCAACCTGGAGGTCGCGACCCCTTCACAGGGGTTACATATTGGCTACCCTGAATATCAGATGTTTACATTATAATTCACAACAACAGCAAAATGACAGTTACGAAGTAGCAGTGAAAATAATTTTATGGTTGGGGGGTCACCACCACATGAGGGGTCCAACTAGGAAGGCTGAGAACCACTGTGCCAAAGAGACCTGAGGATTTACAGTGAAGGAAGACGACATGATGTCATGAACGGTCTTCAGTGTGATGCCAGCACTTAGAGGCTGTGGGCAGCCTGATGTTTGGAGGGATAGGCACCTTTGGATGCTGATATGGAGGGAGGGGGGACCCAAACCCTTCAGTTGATGAAGCATTGTTGAGTAGGGACCATTTATCCCTGGGCAGTATCTCAGTGCTGGGCTCTCAGCCGCCCATGCTTCTCTTGGCTTTGTGGAGCCAGGAGAGAAAGGAATACTGATGGTATGTATGGCAGTATGGGAAGGCTCTGGGATGCAAAGGGAAGTCCCGGCAGCCTTGAGGTCTCTGAGCGGTTGACCCGAGAAGCTTTCAGAAAAGAGGTGGGGAGAGCTATCTGGTAAAAAAAACATAAGCAACGAATGAAATAGAGAAGGGTCGTCCTAGGATGCTCCCTGAGGCCCCAAGGAAGGCCTGATCTGCTTTGCTTGAATGGCCAACCTGTTGTGGAGTGGAGAGGGGAGAAGAACATGCCCCTAGGTGTTCTTTTCTGAGGTGAGAGAGTGTCAGCTTGACTGTCGGGCCAGACGTCTTGCTAATGTGGTAGTTCTTCACCTGTCTGGTGACAGTCGGTCTGTCTGAGATACGGTAAGGTGTTCATGGCCATTGGTTCAAGGCCAACCTTCTTGTTCTCTGTTTGTGCCTCAGTGGCTCAAATGGGACTGTGAAACCTATAGTTTGTAGCTTCAATCCCAGGGTTACGGCCAAGGCTCTTTAGACAATGGCCTAATGGCATTTTTTTTTCTGGTTTTAACTGTTAATGACCGTAAAGATAGGTTTTGTTTAATTAACAGGCATAATATAAAATAACACACATTCAGTGTTTTGTAGTTTAGGAACTGTATGTGTGGTTTACTCTTGCTATCTGTTGTTTATCTCCTTCTAGGTTGTTCTAATATCTTAACCAGATGGAATAGATAGGTTATGGTTAAAAACCTGTAGTTTTTACACACAACCCAGATGATTCTACTCTGCCAGGTCCATGATTCACCTTTAGAAACCTTCATTGAATAGATACTGAACAATGCCTCAATAAAAACTCACAACCTCAGAAATATTTTCTTCCTAGCTTAGCTGTTTTTACCTTCAATGTTAGTGAGAAATATGGAGGAATCCTTATTTCCTGGTGATATGTTTGCACACCTGTGTGTATATGTGTTCGCATGAGTGCACACAGAAGCCAGAGGTCATCAAAAAGTGTCTTCACCCTTTTTTTTTCCTTCTTTTTCTTTCTTGAGACAAGGTCTTTCACTAAACCTCTCACTCACTCACTGGCTGAACTGGCTTTCCTGAGGGCTCCTGTGATCCTCTTGTTTCTACCTCCTAGCCCTGGTGGTATGGCATGCCCCTGCCTGTGGCCTTTTACCTGGGTGCCCATGCTTGACTAAGCCATCTCCCTCCCACCGCACATTCCTGGTTATTTTTAAGTAATGTTCAAGATACCACCCAGTGTCTCATTGTACTTCCTGTTGCCTTCTGATCAAGATCTAGCCAGCACCATGTCTGCCTGCTCGCTGCCATGCTCCCTGCCATGATGATAATGGACCAACCCTCTGAACTATAAGCAAGTCACCCCAATTAAGTGTTTTCCTTTATAAGAGTTGCTGTGATCATGGTGTCTTTCCACAGCAATAGAAACCCTAACTAAGACAGCTTATGGGACATACAGGAGAGATTTAGGAGCCACGAAGAAAGAGCAGGTTTCCAGCCTTGAGCATAGGGCCTTGCAGTGTTTCTAGAAGGCAGGAAGCTGGCATGTGTCTATACTAGGAAGTTTCAGCAAGAGAGAAAGCCTGGGGAACAGTTTGGTGAGGAACCAGGAGTAGGACTCTGGCTGAGAACTTACCTTTGCAAAGTAATTTAGTTATATTTTTCTCACACAGTCATAATTTCACCGATTCATTAAAAAAAAAAAAGTGAGGAAAGAAACCACATTGTTTAGTCTCTCACTGAGAAATGTTCACCCTGCCATCTGGGTAAGAGGCATTTATGAGGTGGAGGTGGACCACGATTTTGGTAAAACATTAGTCAAACGCGCTGGGGAGATGGCTCTGCTCTTAGGACTCTCGCTGGGCAGGCATGAAGATCCGAGTTGGGATCTGCAGAACCCACAGAGATGCCAGGTAGGTATGGCAGCCCGTTTGTAATTCCAGCCTCAGAAAGTAGACGCTGGTGATTTCCAGAGCAAGACTAGCAAGTAGAAGAGTCAAGGTTGGTTCCTGATACCACCCTCAGGCCTCCACAGGCACAAACACTCTAGTGCACATCCGGACATGAAAAATGGCGGTGGGGGCATGTCCAGCAGTAGTTAACTACTTTGCACTTAGGTACTGTCTCGGATACACATGGTGAGAATCCCAGTCCAGTGCATCTGCGTTAGTGTGCTGGGCCTCTCTGGAAAGCTATTGACAGTGCTTTGGGGGTCTGGAGATGTGGCTCAGTGGATACAGTGCTTCCCTGATTCATTTATGAAGCCTAGGTTGGATCCCAAGTGCCACACAAACCTGAACAGCTGCTGCCCCAGCACCTGGAAAGTGGAGGCAGGAAATGCACAGCAAGGTTTTGATCTTGTCTCAGAAGAAAAGGCCTTGGTTTTTGTTCTGAGCTGTCTCTCCACTCTGAGGCACAATGTACATTGTGGTTTTTACGTTGGCCTTCGCAAACTAGTAGCTTAATCAATATGCTCTATGTCTTTTCCCTGAGCCTGGCTGACAGACCCATGAGAGAAATTGAAATGACAGTCACCTGGGGAAAAGTTGGTGACCTCCAGACATGATGGTGTCTGACATGATCTTCAGTCAAATGCAATTTGAGCCTTCCTGTTTTGTTCTTGGTTTTGTTTCTTGAAAGCAGCTTGTAGCAGATGTCTCTCATGTGGCAGCCCCTAGAGGTGTAGAACTCATCAGAAACTCTAGCATGAAGGGGCTGGGCCAACACTGAGGGCAGTCTGGATTTATCATACTACTCCAATGTCATCTCATGGGATGCAAAGTTTTGTGGCAGGAACTGATTGCCAGTGCTGGGAGAGAATTGTAGGCATACTGGAAGGGCCCTGTTAGTGTCTTCATTGCCTGGGACAGTGTCTGGCCTTTTAAAAACTATTCTTGTCAGAGAAATCCTGTTTCAAAGAAACACACACACACACACACTATCTATATATATATATATATATATATATATATATATATATATATTTCCTTGTATTTTCAGCAAGAATGGCTTGTCAAACATATAATTTTCTTTAAAAAGCTTTTTACATAACTGAAGTTTACAAGCTATAATATTTCCTAGACTGTGTCTGGATGGTCTGTTTAATTATAAACCTGTTGCTATGGAGAGGAATAGCACAGACCTTCAGGAATCTTGTGGCTGAGTCCACAAGGTGACATGGGAAGGAGAGGAGAGGAGAGGAAGAGCCACTGCACAGTTGGACACAGGTACAGATGCCCTGTGCCTTTCCCATGTGGATTCTTGTTCACATCCTTGGACTTTCTCTCCCAGTCATAACATCCCTCTCTCCCTCCCTTCCCGACAGCCATGCTGATGGAGTTCAAAGTCAAGAGCTGTGTAATTCAAAGTTCTGAGTTTGGCTTCGAGCAGAGGATTTCTTATTGAAATTGAAGATTTACCGAATTGATCGCTTCTGGAAAGGAAGTGCTAAGTGTTTACTCCCTAGGAGATATACTTGTTTTTCCTGAAAGAATGCCTCCTACCCCTGCTCAGAACCTTGACATTTTGTGCCATTGATGTCTCCAGTAAGTGGACCCGTTCTAAGAGGCTGTGTCCCACTGGTATGTTCTGAAGCCTACAAATGTATTCTTGTTAAACTTCGTGCCTAGTCAGGGTGTGTAGGAAATCTAAAATACCAAAGTTGTGGAATTCCACACCAGTTCTATTGCTGTGGCCTGGGCTTTGGGTGTGTCAGAACTATGTACTTATTTAACCCGTTTCTGGAACTTTTTCAAAGGCTGTCACGTCTCATAGTTTGCATAACTGCCGTGAGAAGTTCCTTTTCTAGAGCTACTCAACTCTGGTCCTTACAGATGCATGGATTGTTCTGAAATCTGTGGCTCCCTCCAGTGTGTAAGATCTGGTTTTGTCAAAATGGACCACTTACTTGGCATTGCTCTTCACCACTTTCCGTGTTCTCCAGCGGTAAAGGTCCGCTTGGTCTTCTGTTAATGGGAGGCAGTAATAGAAATGGACTGCTTCTTCGATGGAGAATTGTAAGCAAGCACAGTGATTGCCCCTTTGAAGCTTCATTACAAAAGTATGCCTGGGTCATGATGCTGCAGAACTGACTTCATGGCTCACTTGGATATTTGAAGTAGCAAAAAGAGAGTATCAAGAATCAGCAAGGGATTTCTTTGCAATTTGGAGTCCATAGTTTCTTTTGCCTTCTAACATGAAAGTTGACCAGCAGAGAGGTCTGCTTCCAAGTGACTTTCAACTCAAAAATATGGCCTTCCGGCCTGATGAGCTCATTCTTATTCTACCACCAACTTAATCTGCAAGCTGTGACTTGTCACTTGTCGGTAGAGAAGGCGAAACACAAAGTTTAATCCAGGGATTCGAAAACCCATTTGCTTAGAGAAATGGGGACCTTAGTGCTTTTTTGCCTCCTGAGGTATTTCCTTAGGTTGATAGCGTGCTCTTTGGAATTTGAGATGGAAAGCGTCCTCAGCACCAGGTATGTGAACATACACTCATCACCACCATCCTCTTGGCTAATGAACAATGCTGATTAACTGTCCCTGACATCACAAAGCCTGTGCTTCTGCCCTACACATGTCTAGAGGAATAATAGGGAATTTCTGACTTTCTATCCCAGATGACTGGTTGCTCATTAAGTGTCCATCCCCAGGTAGCAGTGTGCGTGCTCACAGGTGGAGCACGTGGAAGCTGTGATTGATCCAGGACTTCAGCTGTTTGAGATGCTCACCCAGGAAAGATGATGCTTTCCTGATTCTTTCTTCATTTTATTCTGTTTGAAAGCTTTTGTGAACTGGATAGCAATATAGTAAGGAAAGAAGAATGTAAAAATCTTAGTCCATGGAAAAAGGACCATTTGGGACACAAAGAAAGCGGTATTCTGTATGTATGTTGCCCCAGTGAAGAGAGCATTGCTCTCAAATCTGATCCCAGCCCTCAGTTTAATTAAGATAATTATGAGAAGGTATTGGTTGTAGTATTAAGGCAACTCCACGTAGTTAAAAGGGAGGTTTATTTTGTGGGGTAACTCACAAGTAAAGGGATAGGTTACAGGGTCCGAGAAAGGTGTAGCACAGTCCAGCAGTGTTCTCTGGAGAACTCTGCTCAATCTACCTCCAGTGTCCAGGATCCAGGAACCAAGAGAGCCGGCACATCCAGATCTCGGATCTTAAGGGCTCTGGTCTCGGCCCCGCCTTGTAGGAGTGACAGTTACGGAAACCTCAGTGGGGGTAGTACTTCCAGGTCAAAGCTGGAACAGGTGGAACAATCCCACTACAGGAAGGATACAGCAAATTGCCTAATAAGTTACATTTGGTTCATGTATTATTGTCTTAGTTACTGTTCTGTTGCTGTGAAGAGACAACCATGACCAAGGCAACTTACGAAAGCAAGCCTTTAATTGGGAGCTTGCTTATAGTTTCAGCGGGGGTTAGTTCATGATCATCATGGCTGTGAACCAGGTGGCAGGCAGACACGGTGCTGGAGAAGTAGCTGAGAGCTTATATCTTATCCAAAAGTTGGAGGCAGAGAGAGAGAGACAGGGAGACACGGTGGGAATGATGTGGGGTTTTGAAACCCACCCCCAGTGACACACCTCCTCCAAAAGGGCCACATCTCCTGCTCCTTCCCCAAACAGTCCACCAACTAGAGACCAAGCCTTCAAATATGAGCTTATGGGGGCCACATTCATCCAGATTACCGCAGTTACCCTACCAGCTCCAAATTTAGATTTGTTTGTGTGTGCGTGTATGTGGTATGTGTTTGTGCAGGTGTGTAATGTGTGTGAAGGTGTGTATCCAGGTGGAGGCCAGAGATGACGCTATGGCATTTTCTCTGGTCCACCCCATCTTATTTTTTTAAATTAATTTATAAGTGTGTGTGTGTGTGTGTGTGTGTGTGTGTGTGTATTATATGGTGTATGTGTGTGGGCATGCATGCCATAGTGCATGAATGGAAGTCAAGGGCCAAGTCTGTGGAGTTGGTTCTGTCTTTCAATCTTTATGTGACTTCCAGGGATTGAACTCAGGTTATCAGGTGTGCATTGTGAGTTAGCAAGTGCCCTGACCGTCTGAGCCATCTTGCCAACCCCTCTTTTTTTTTTTCAGACAGGGTCTTTCACCAAACCTGGAGCTCATCTATTTGGTTAGGCTGGCCAGTGAGCTCCTGGGATCTGCCTGTCTCTTGCTCCTTAGTACTGAAGTAACAGACAGACATTGCCATGCCTCCTGCCACCTTAGTACTGGAGTTACAGATGCATAGTGCTGTGCTAGGCTTTTTACGTTGGCACTGGGTGCCTCAAAGTTGGGTCTTCATGTTTGAGCACAAAGCACTTTACAGATGGAGCCATCTCTCTAGCCCCTAAGTGGTAGATTTTTTTTTTTCCAGTTTTAACTGAATTTGTTGTTGTCCCCTATAGATATCTGAAAGTTCCATTAAGATCTGATCGTAATAGCATTCTCTTACAATTCTTGATTGTGAATAAAAATGCCTTAAGGTGTAACATCTTGTACTGTTCAGCTTTGCATACACTGCAGCTCATAGCTCGCTGCTCTTATAGAGAAGGCCTAGGGAAGCCATAGAGGATGCTTGTCTGGGCTCTGTTTTGGATTCACTTTCTGTGGCCGTGATAAAATAAGACTATGGCTTTTCATTCGGGAAAGTCAAAGTGGCAGGCGCTGGGGGCAGCAGTCACGTCACAGCCAAGTAAGAGCACAGAGCAGTGAATGAATGTGGACATCAGGGTCTCGGCTCCATTCCTCTACTCTTGTTCAGTCCAGCATCCCCTATACAGGTCATGACGCCAGCCACAGTGGCTGACTCTGTCCACCGAAATGTATATAATCAAGATAATTCCCCACAGTTGTGCCCATAGCCTGTCTAGACAGCCCCTCCTTCATACCTCTTTCCTGGATGAATCTAGACAGTGTTAACAACAGAAGCTAAGCATCATGGGCTCTCTGAAATAGTCAGCTGATTTGGTATAGTAACTTCAGGTCTTCCTTGCTGTCTTGCATAACTGAACTTTAAGTTATATGAAATTTCTTTTATGTTTATCTTAATTTCATATTGACCCTTAGTAGTTTGTCTGTCTTGCTTTGTGTTCCTTTTTGAAGATAGGCCTTTAATTGAGATAGATAACTTCACTTTACCTCTCCTCCCTTTCTAGCCCCTCCCAGCTACCCTCCCTCAAATCCCTCCCATGACCCCCTCAAGTTGATAGCCTCTTTTTCTCTAATTATCGTTATACATGTGTGTATGCACTTATGCCTGTAAATAAATACAACTTGTTGAGTCTGTTTTTGTTGTTTGCGCATACATGGTTTCAGGAGTGACCACTCTGCATTAGACACCCAGCAAGAGGGGCTCATCCATGAGAGAGGCTGATTCTCCCTCACACAGCATTGGTTGCCTGTAGTTCTTGGTCTAGAGGTGGGACCCTGTGAATTTTCCCCCTTCCATGTTAACACGTCCCTTGATAGTGCCATTGTTCCAGTCTTGTTTATGCCGCCATTTCTAGGAGAGACTGTTTCACAGCAGGCTCTCAGAGCCATAAATGCAAGGTGTATTTATTTGCAAGATGTTGGAGCTAGGCTTTTCTTTTCCCCTTAAGATATGTGCATACATACATGTTTTTTAAAGTTATGCCGCTTGGGCTGACAGTGTTCCCCACAAGAAACATAGACTAACAAAAATCCCGTTACCAGATACAAGAAACTCTCTTTGGTCAGGAATAATCCAGGTGACTCCTAAAACAGCATAGATTATGGATGTAGCCCTCGCTTGCCTCTCGGGGTCTGAAGGTGAACTCTTACCGCTACCAATACTCACACTTAGACCCAGGACTCCATGATTCGACCTGGATCTGACCCAAAAGCCTCTTTCCTGTGCTCTCACTTCCGTGGTTCCAGATAATACTGTGCAGGCTCCCAAGGGAGGGAAGCAGTTCAGCAGTCTTACCCAGCTGCTACGCTTATGAACCATGATAGTAACCAGCGTGGCAAGATATGTCCCTTGCGTATGCATAAAGGTGCAATGAGTGATTGCATACATATATATATATATATATATATATATATATGTGTGTATGTGTGTGTGTGCCTGCTTGAGTCTATGTAAACCACGTGTGCAAAGTGTCCTTAGTTGTTTGAGTTGGGGGTCTAATCCACTGGAACTGTAGAGGGGATTGTGAGCTGATATGGATGCTGGGAACCTCACCTGGTCCTCTATAGAGCAGTAATCACTCTTAACTTCTGACTTGTCATAATAATCCTCTATTTTAAACCCTCTGTAGTGGTCACATTGTTTTAAGACATGGCAGTCATTTTTTTGAACTTCAAACATCTTCATGTGTGTGTGTGTGTGTGTGTGTGTGTGTGTGTGTGTGTGTGTGTATTGGATTTGATGGTTTGATTTGGGGATGTGTGTTTTGTTTTGTTTTGTTTTTATTTTGTTTCTCTAGACAAGATTTCTCTGTGTAGCCCTGGCTGTCCTAGAACTTGCTCTATAGACCAGGCTTGCCTCAAACTCAGAGATTCACCTGCTTCTGCCTCCCAAGTGCTAGGATTAAAGGTGTGTGTGTGCCACCAGTGCCTGGTAAAGACAAGACATTTTTGTAAGTAATTTTTATTTATTTAGTCATTTAATTTTTATGTGTGTTAGTATTTGGTGTACATGTATGTGAGTGTGAGGGAGTCAAATCTACTGGAGCTGGAGTTACAGACAGCTGTGAGCCTCTGTGTGGATGCTGGGAATTGAACCTGGGTCTTTTGGAAGAGCAGCCAGTGCTCTTAACCACTGAGCTATCTTCTCCAGTCCCCTGAGGATATATTTCTAACTTTCATATGCTGCTGCATGTTTTGGAAAAAAGGTAGAAAGTATGTTTGGAAAGATACTCTGATCATTTTCTGGGTAAGATGTGTGTGCTTTCTTGTTTGTTTGTTTGGTTCCTCACCATTTTCAGTCATCCAGAACTAGGTGACTTGCCACCTAGCATTATGAATAATGATGATATAATAACTACCTGTTGACTGAATGAATGTATTAAATATGCCCTCAGGGACTTACAGAGAGAAAAGGGAAAAACAAAACCAAACAGGACTTTCCATGTTGCTTGGCGATTCTGGGAACAGTGGCCTTGTGTGTTACAACCTTTTCTGTGAATGTGCTTGGCCATGGAGGAGAATGAAATGGCTCCCACATCTTGGTGTTGTATTCAGGAAGGTTAGTCAGTGTGCTTCCTCAGCGTGACCATGTTCTGTCATCTGGGTTGTCTGTCATGAGTGTCCAGAAAATGCACCGAAATGCGCAGTACAGAATTTATACCCTTTCCTTTTTAGAGTTTTCTTCCTTAAAGATACTTTCCATCCCTTCAGTAAGGCCTTTCCCTGAGAAGGGCTCCAGTACTAGTCAGTTCAGACAGAAAGAAATCCATGCTCCAGATCATCTAGTAAAGTCTAGGAGGAGTGGTCGGCTCTTGTTCCAGATGCTTCTAAGTGTCTCCAGAGGAGGCGCTACCTTAGTCCTCCTGGAACACACATACTAACACCCGTTCCTCCTCAAACGCCAGCTTCTATGGGGGTGCTTTCGATCACGTTGTTTTGGGGAAGGTGAATGTTAAGCCTTGTGTAATATTTGATGGACTGGGTTTCAGTTTCCCTCCCTTTCAGCCATTTACCGTATAAATCTCAGATGACGGCTCAATCAGTAGAACACCATGTACAACGGTACAGCTCACCCACCATTGCAGCAACTTTAACATATTTTATAAGTAGCTCCTCACAGTCGGAACATACAAAGTCCTGAGTTGTTTGTACACATCTCAGAAATGTTAGAGCTTTTCCGGTATAGATCCACATTCTTACTCAGTGTTAAGGTCTATTATCAGTAGTCATTCTCTATGGTTAGGTGTAGGTCTAGAGTGGCAAGGAATATGAATGGTATTAAAAGCTGACCATCAACTCTGTTGTTCATGCTAATGTAAGGATAGAATGGAGACACCACAAATATTTACTGAGTATCTACCTGTGGAAGTGCAATTCTGTGTGAAGTTCATTCTTATTTTTTACTTTTAAATGTATATGTGATGTGTGCAAGTGTGTGTGCATATTTGCCCGTCTGCAGACACAGGTGTTTGCATGTGCATGCTGATACCCAAGACTGACAATGAAGTCTTTATTGATTGCTCTTTACCTTATTCATTGAGGCAGGGTCCTTAAACTGTACCCAGAATTCCCTGATACAGGCTAGTCTTGCTGGCCAGCTTGCTCTAGGGGTCCCTGGTTTCTGCTAGAGTTACACGAGGGCTGCCATACCCAGCCAACATTTACATGGGCTCTGGGAATCCAAACCAGTCCTCCTGCTTATAGGGCAAGCACCTCACCCACTGAACCGTTTCCCTAGACCCTGGCTTTATATAGAGGTTAAGTGGGTATCACCCCATTTCTTCCAATGCCAGCCTGGTCATTATTATACCAACGTAGCTACCAACTCAAGACAGTAACTTGACATCTGCAAAACTTCGCTGTCATTTTCTGAAAGGTGAGTGTTTAAGACTATTTTAAAATACTTTCTAGATCCCAGCATTCAGCAGACAGAGCAGGTGGATATCTGCTGGTTTGAGGTCAGTCTGATCTTCATTGTGAGTTCCAGGATAGCCAGGGTAAAGCTCTGTTTCATCATCCTAATAGTTTAACAATAACAACAACAATGCTGCTGTTTCTACCTGGCCCTGCAGGTAGAAAGTATAGTTAGGATCCTATCTGGTGCCCAGTAGAGGGTCTCCTGGAGGTGAAGAATATGTGAGACATGTTGTTGTCTTTCTCATGTGGTACTATGACTCCTTGGTCTGCCTAGAATGACAGCTGCAAACTGACATTATCACAGAGGGGATTTCAGAGTGCTGGTAACCTTTGAGAAACTAGGAGAAGGGTCAAAAACCATTCTTTAACGTTTTGGCTAGACCTATTATACATTGATGTTGTTCAAGTTTCATTTTGCCCTTGTTTAACTCTTTCCTAAGGAGCTTTAAAAAGGTCTGTCTGTTCACCCAGGCAGCTCTTCCCACAGCATGAAATTCCCATCTCATTTATAACCATTTGCCCACTGTCAAAGAATTCAAACTGCATGCTGGACGTGTAGACAGATCGAGGACAAAGTGTCACTCTGTGACTTAAACTGTGGAACAGAAGTGAATCTGTGTAAAACAAATGCACGAGAAGAGAGTTAGGAATGTGCCATTACACTTCTAATGGATGCTTCCTTCGTGGAGCGCGCACGGCAAGGAGTCACTATAAATACCCTCGAGTAGAACTCCTGTCCACAAGGTGACAGTGGCCCTCATGACCATGAGTTCCCTTCTGCAAGACGTTGCTGAAGACCATGAATGTAGGAGTTAGATTCAGAAAGCCCTGCCTTTGCATGGAGGAACCCTGCCCGTTCTCACAGTTCTTGAGGATGTCAGGCCGCCTGGCATCTTCAATATCTAAATATTTTTGCACTGTGAGATCTTTAAGAGGTTTTGTGGTATTTCCACTTGCTTCCTCGTGCATCATAGGTTTTGTCAAAAAGAAAACTCCAACCTTCATGAACAATGGAGTCATTGTGTTGGGTTTTGAACTAAGGTCAGAGCCATGCCTCTTGCAAGTTGCATGTTTGCGCATGACCATTTGTCTTGCCTGAAAGAAAGGGTGGGGTGGGTCCTCTTAGAACTGTTCAAGAAGAAAAATAAGGAAGGGGCAGTAATAATAATCACGTGCACGGTTCATGTTCCAGGTTCCTTTACAGCTGAGTGTATCTTGAGTGCTACAAGGAAATAACCTTTAAAATCAAATTATAGTCGAGCTTTGCTAATTCGTGCCTGACTAATTTGCCTAGCCAGTAGTTCTCATTGAGGTCATGCTTTTGCTCAAGTAACTGTCAGAGGGAAATGCAATCAAATCAGGCTGTGAAGAAGGCTCATGTTACTGATTTCAGTGCTCACTGTACCAAGTGATATGTGTCAAGGTATCATGAGCCAGTAAGAGCAGAAGTTGAGCCACAAACCCAGGAAGAGCAGGAAAAGGTTGCTGGGAGCCCAGATAGTACTTTTATTAATATTATTATTTTTAATTGTTGGGTGTTTGTGGTTCTGCATGGTCTAGAAATGCAAGTCCTGTGGGTGGTCCCCCCCTTGTTTAAGAAAACCTGCTGTCGAATACCAACATGTAACAGGAATAATAAGCTGTGGAGACAAGTGTCTGCTTCTGTAAGACTGACCAGGAAACAAGTGAGACTCTAAAATGAATTTCATACCGTTTTTCAGACAGAATGTTGTTGTGTACAAAGGAAAAGGAGTGAACGAATTAACTACATACTGTAAAGTGTTGACTACTGCCAGCTTCAATTTGCTATTTGCAAAATGAAAGGAAAAGAAAGTTCGATCAATACTGTTTCTAAAACCCTTATGATGGACAGCGACCAGCTGTGTTGGAATAACAGGAGGTGCTTTTTTTAATACTGGGAAAATGTGTTTCATTGTTGTAACTTTAAGATTCTGTCTTTTTTATTTTTTTAAACTTTAATACATTTATTTACTGGAGATTGGACACTGTTATTGTGTACCTGAGGCAGGAATCGGTTCTCCTTCCACAGTGTAGGATTCAGGGATCCAACTCACTTTCGTCAGGCTTAGCAAGTACCTTTACACACTGGGCCAACTCCCCAGCCCCCAAATCCGTCTTTTTTAATGGAAGGATAGGCACTAAGTCAGAATTTTACTTTGTAACACCCCCAGGCCGGTCCTGAACTCAACCGTCCTCCAGCCTCAGCCTCCCAAGGACTGGAATTACAAGTTTGCACACCACCCCTGGCTCCAGTCTGTTGTTTTGTACTTTCAGAATATGGCTGGAAGCCACAGTCTTGAACATGGCCTGTGGCTAGTACGCCTCTTGAGGTATAAGATGAGGCGCCACACATGCTCAGGGGCCCATTCCTCCAGCTGCGGTAGCTGCTGCCAGGGACAGCAAGAGAAGCAAGAAATACTTCAGTAATGAGGGGAAGGAAGCCTCCACTTGGCACCTCATCACCACCAAGTATTTACTTGAGTGTCCTGGAGTATTTTCTTCAGTGTCCTGGATTGTGTTCTGTAGAATCTCCGTAACGTACTGGAGTATGAAACACCACGTTCTTATTCACACTTTACGCAACCGTTGACGTTTTCAAAGTCCACTTCAAGTTAACTTAATTGCACTGTTGCCTTTATATAACATTGACATCCACTCTTTCCATAGTAAAAATAATTGACTTGGCTTTCAGGAGTTTCATTTCTTATCCCTCAGAGCTCCCAGTATCAAATAAAAGTGACATATGTAGTCACAGTGTTAGTGTTTAGTCACATTTACTGTTAAGATATCTACAACTACTAACTATGGAATGATTAGACATGCATTACATTCTTATAAACCTGTGGATTGCCATTAAACTTTGTGTGTTCAGAGCTTTGCATCCTTGGCACAACACAGGCATTAAATATATTATTTGTTTCTGTAAGAGGATGAATGAACACATGAAAGAATTGACTGTTATTCTAACCATGGAGCTTAAGGTTCAGTAATGAGGAAGTTTAGTAAGGAAGTAAAACACACACTTTTCTTTGGCTGATCTTATTAGCATAAAGTATTTATTGTAACAGCAGACCCACGTTCATTGTTTGACGGAACAGTATAAAATAGGCGGGTAACCATTGTTTGGCCTGACGTCACTAACGTGAAATAACAGCACAGAGGGTGCTTCTGGCCCTCTGCACCACACACTGCCACCGGTGATGAAATCCTGCTTCTGGCAAACATGAAACCGTTCTAGCACCATGCCTTGGCCGTCACTCCAATGTATAGAAACAGCAATAGTCAACCAAAGCTGGTTGAGCATCTCAAAATAGAGAATGGTCCCTTACCTTGCTGCCTTTGAAAATAGCATCCATACAGAGTGGTGTTTCAAAGAACTGACAGCTTAGAAGTGAATGCCTACTGTGCTTTCTGCAATTTAGAGAAAAAATATATTCTCTCCAGTGGAACTTAAGAGCAAAGGGATGTGGAACAGAGCTGTAGTCGGGTTCTCTTTGATAGAATGCAGATGCTGCTGAAGGTGGCCAATTCTGTGCTGTGCTGTTTGCTCACACAGGTGGCATTGCA
>CABHPH010148241.1:10329-31433 GCA_902168325.1 Peromyscus nudipes | reverse complement strand
CTGTTTCTGTCAACTCACAATTTTTTGGAAGTTGCTTGCATGTACTTCCTGTTTTTATTTTTGTTAGCTAATATTATTTCCTTCTTGGGTCTCTGAAGGAGTTGAAGATTATTTAGTTATAGTTGAAGATTAATTAGGATAGAAAGTGAATTAGATACTATAGGATAGATAATAGAATTATTTTCTTTGAATTTGTTAAATACAAATAGACTAGACATTGTTTAGGTATTTATTACTTGTATATATTGTATATAGTTATTGTACTTCTGTATATAGTTTTTCTTATGTTAGTTATAAGTGTTTTCCTTTTTTCTTTTTATTAAAATAAAAAGGGGGAAATATGGTGATATTTTTCTTTTGTACCAAAATGTTAATTGTATGTTAATAAATAAAGTTGCCTGGGGGTCAGAGCTATTAGCAAGCCATAGGAAAGCAGGGCAGTGGTGGTGTACGCTTGTGATCACAGCACTTGGTAGACAAAGCTAGGTAAGTCTCTGTATGTTCAGGAATACAGCCAGCATTGGATACACATGCCTTTAATCTCAATACTAACCACAGAACACCTGGAGGTCTATACAGACAGACCGTGATGAGGCAGTCCTGTGGTTGGGTTTACAACCAATGAGAAGGCAGAACAGAGACTATATAAAGACTTTAAACAGGAAGTAGCGTTTCCCTTCGGAGAGGTAGGACCACTGCAGGAGGAAGGGTAAGGTTTTAGCTCTTAGCTCTGACCTCTTGGCTTTCTTCTTTGCATTGGTTCTGTGTTTCTTATTTATAAGACGGTTGGTTACATCTACATTTGTTCCCATGCCTGGCTCTAAAATAATAAACATAGTGCGCCTATAAATAATAGGTTTATTATTTTAGAAATTCAGATAAATATATAAAATAAATTTTGATTTACCATGTGTCTTAGTTAGGGTTTTATTGCTGTGAAGAGACACCATGACCATGGCAACTTTTTTTTCTTTCATTTTTCTTTATTAAGAAATTTTCTACTTACTCCACATACTATCCACAGATCCCCCCTCCTCCCTTCTCCCACCCCCAGCCCTCTTTCCCAAGACACCCACATCCCCCAAATCAAGGTCTCCCAAGGGGAGTCAGCAGAGCCCAGCACACTGAGCCTAGGCAGGTCCAAGCCCCTTCCCACTGCACCAAGGCTGTTCAAAGTGTCACACCATAGGCACCAGGTTCCAGAAGCCTACCCATAGACCAGACAAGATCCCGATCACCCTGCCTGGGTGCCCCCCAAACAGTTTGAGCCAAACAACCGTCTTCCTTATCTAGAGGGCCTAGTCCAGTCCCATGGGGGCTCCACAGCCACCAGTCCACAGTTCACGGGCTTCCACTAGTGTGGCCAGTCATCTCTGCACATCCTCCCATCATGATCTCGATGTCCCTCACCTACAGTATCTCTCCTCTCTCTCATCAGTTGGATTCCCGGAGCTCAGCCTGGTGGACCATGGCAGCTCTTACAAAGGAAAACAATTTATTGGATCTGGCTTACAGTTTCAGAGGTTTAGTCCATTGTCATCATGGTGGGAAACATGGTGGCATGCAGGCAGAGGTGCTGGAGAGGTTGCGGAGAGTACTTCATCTTGATCCGCAGGCAACAGAAGGAGACTGTGTACCACACTGGGTGTTGCTTGAATATATGAGACCTCAATGTCTGCCCCCACAGTGACACACTTCCTCCAAAACAAGGCCACATCTCCTAATAGTGCCATTCCTTATGGGCCGTTTATTCAAACACATGAGTCTATGGGGACTGTTCCTATTCAAACTACCACACTATGCTTAGCTCCTCCTTTTCAGAATGTATCTCTATTTATTTATTGGGATTGAGATTGAATTCAGGGCCAGAGTTCTAGGAATTACATCAGTTCTTCGTGCTTGCTAGACAAGCATTTTTTGAAGTGAGCCATATCCCCAGAAGCCGTTTTCTGTTTTCTGAGCATTCATTTTTGTAAATGATTTTCTCATTTAATGAAAATAATAAGATGTAGAGCTATCATTACACAACTTTGTCTCTTTCACTTTATAAATTATCAGAATTAACTAAAGGTGATTAAAAACTTCGAGTCACCTTCAGGAGCTGACCCAAACTTTTGCTGCCTGCATTGTTCTTATAGGCACTAAGAAAAGTAGATCAGTTTCATTTAATATTCCTGTCATGAAAGACGAACTGGAACTGAGAGTGGTTATACTCACAGTGAGTTCTCCTGAAACAGTCCAGATCACTTTTCCAAACAACAGTTTCATTAGAAAACTTTATTCTTTGAAACATACTATCACTCAAATGTGTAATTATTCCTGACTAGGTTTTTAATGATTTATTTTTATTTTCTCTCATATATTACATCCTGACCACAGTTACCCTTCCTTCCTCTCCTCCCAGCCCCCTCTTTCCCTTTTGCACTCCCCTAGATCCACTCCTCCTCTGTGTCCCTTCAGAAAAGTGCAGGCCTCAAGGGATATCAACCAAACATGACCTAACAAGATACAAGATATAAAACATATTAAGGCTGGACAAAGCAAACCAGTAGGAGAAAAAGAGTCCCAAGCTCAGGCAAAAAAAGTCAGACACCCCTCACTCTTATTGCTGGCAGTCCCACAAGAACAACAAGCTACACAACCATATCCTATATGAAGAGGACCTAGCTCAGAACCATACTGGGTCCTGTGTTTGCGATTCAGTCTCTGTGAGCCCCTACAAGCCCAGAGTAGTTGATTTTGTGGGTTATTTTTATTGTTGTTTGTTTGGTCTTCTTGTCCCGGCTGGCTCACACAATACTTCCTCCCCCTCTTCTACAAGATACACCAAGCTTGGCCTGTTTGGCTGCAGGTCTGCATCTGCTTCACTCAGCTGCTGTCCTCTCTGATGATGATTACTAGACTCTGGTCTATGAGTATAGGGAAGTATCATTAGGAATAATTTCACTGACTTTTTTTTTTTTCATTTTTTGGCTGGCCCATGTTTGGTTCTATGCTAGGTCTCTGGGCTATCAGCCTCTGGTTACTGGCCCTCCAGACAGTGTCAGTGGTAGACTTCCCTTTGTGGCATGGCTCTCATGCTAGACCAGTCATTAGTTGGCTACTTTTACAAGTTCCACACCACCTTTACTCTAGCACGTCTTATGAGCAGGATGAATTGTAGGTTGAAGGTTTTGTGATTGGGTTGGTGTCCCGATCCTCTCATTGGAAGCCTTGTCTGGTTACAGAAGGTGACCAGTTCAGGCTCTGTATCCCCCTATTCTAGGAGTCTTCCCTAGAGTCACCCCCATAGATTCCTTGGAGTTTCCCTTGCACTAGGTTTCTACTTAGCCCTTGAAATGCAGCCCCCCCCAACTCCAGTTGTCTTTCCCACTACTCTCTCCCTCCATCACCCCCTCCATACCTGATCACTCTTGTTCTCATTCCTCCCTCCCCCAGGCCACCCACAAAATCTATCATTTTTTTTTCCTTCCCAGGGAGATCCATGTATCCCCTCTTAAGCATTCCTTGTTACATAGTCTCCTTGGGTCTCTGGATTATAGCATGGTTATCCTTTACTTAACAGCTAATGTCCACTTCTAAGTGAGTACACACCATGTTTGTCTTTATTGGTCTGGGTTACCTCACTCAGGATGATATTTTCAAGTTGCATCCATTTGCCTGAAAATTTCATGATATTGTTGATTTAACAGCTGAGTAATACTCTATTGTGAGAATGTAACATATTTTCTTTTCTTTTTTTTTTCTTTTCTTTTTTTTTTTGTTTTTTTGAGACAGGGTTTCTCTGTGTAGCTTTGTGCCTTTTCTGGAACTCACTTGGTAGCCCAGGCTGGCCTTGAACTCACAGAGATCCACCTGGCTCTGCCTCCCGAGTGTTGGGATTAAAGGCGTGCGCCACCACCGCCCGGCTAGTAACATATTTTCGTTAATCATTCTTCGGTTGAGGGATATTTAGGTTCTTTCCAGATTTTGGCTGTTATGAATAAAGCTGCTATGAACATAGTTGAGTAAGTGTCCTTGTAGTAGGATGGAGCACCCTTTGGGTACATGCCCAGGAGTGATCTAGTTGAATTTTGAGGTAGATCATTTTCCAATATTCTGAGAAACTGCCATATTAATTTCCATAGTAGCTCTACTAGTTTGCACTCCCACTGGCAAAGGAGTGCTTCCCTTGCTCCACAGCTTCTCCAGCATGAGCTGTCACTTGTGTTTTTGATCTTAGCCATTCTGACAGGTGTATGATGGAATCTCAGTTGTTTTGATTTGCATTTCCCTGATGACTAAGGATGTTGAACAGTTCTTTAAATGTTTCTTGGCCAATGGGGATTCCTCTTTTGAGAATTCTCTCTTTAGATCTGTACCCTATTTTTTAAAAGAGGGAATCAAGAAGGTTTTATTTCATGTTAAACAACAAGTCATTACTTTGCTTTGTTGTCACAGGTGATGCTAAACTCTACCTGATTGTATATACGCTAAATTCATCCAAAACCCATCTCTGGGTAGAGCTAATCATCTTGGCTTTCTTGTAAGCATCTCCTACCAAGTATCTCTAACATTCCTAAGATCATACTATGAAACTAACAGATTTTTATCCAGTAACAACAGTCATGTAAACAGACTATAAATCTTTTCCCTAGGATGCTCTTATCCATGTTCTTTTCCTATAAAGCTTGCAGGCTTTAAAATTTTTGATACACATCAGTAGAGTTATGAGACCCCAGTGGGTATTAATCGTTTTTTTCTCTGCAAGGTATATAGCCCCTTCATTTTATAGTACTTGGGACTGAAGCTAGGACTTGGTGTACACTGGACAATTTCTCTACCACTGAGATATGTTTGGAACCTGGTTTGGGTTTGTTTTATTAATTCTGAGACAAGGTATCATCAAGTTTCCCAGGCTGCATTGAACTTGTGTTTCTTCTGCTTCAGTCTCACAAGTATCTGAGAATCACAGGCTTGGATTATCAGGCCCAGCTTTCCTGTCTATATGGAATTTTGAGAATATTGCGTAAAATAATCTCAATCCTTATCTTATTCCTTGAAGCTTGTTGAAGGATTTGTCTTGTGTCTTTCTGTCGAGAATCTTCCACACAAACCGCTTAAGAACATGCAACTAAGGTCAGTCCCACTCAAGAGAGTCTCAGTAGTTTTGTTTCAGGAGAATTCCTGAAATAAACATGTAGCTGAAAATTTTTTTATGTTTCTCCCCTCCAGCTCTCCTCTCCCCCCCCCCCCCATTCACTTCTTCTCCTTTCTCTTCAGAAAAGGTCAGACTTTCCATGGGTATCAAACCAGCCATGGTATATCAAGTTACAGTGAGACTAGGCACCTCTTCTCATATTAAAGTTGGACAAAGCAACCTAGTAGGAAGAACTAACTGGTCTCCAAAACAGGCAACAAAGTCAGAGACAGCCCCTGATCCCACTGTTATGAATTCCCAAAGAAAACCAAGCTACACAAATGTATCATATGTGCAGAGGGCCTAGATCAGTCCCATGCAGGCTCTCTGGTTGTCAGTTCAGTCTCTGTGAGCCCATATAAATCCAGGTTAACTGATTCTATGGTTTTCTTGTGGTGTTCCTGAACCCTCTGACTCCTACAATCCTTCTGCTGTGGGATATCTTTCTGTACGCTGTGAATATGTGTTACTCTGATTGGTTGATAAATAAAGCTGTTTGGTCAATGGTGAGGTAGAATAAGGTTAGGCAGTACATCCCAACTAGAGAGAGAAGAGAAGAAAGGAGAGTGGGGAAGATGCTTCCAGCTGCCACCAGAAGAAGCAAGATGTGAAAGTACCAGTAAATAATGGAGCCATGTGACGATGCATAGATTAATAGAAATGGGCTGAATTAAGTTGTAAGACCTAGCTAGCAAGAAGCCTGAGCCAATAGGCCATAGAATTTGCAATTAATATTAAGCCTCTGAGTGATCATTTTATAAATGGCTGTGGGACCTCAGGGCCAGGTGTGACCAGAGAAACTTAAGGCTACATTCTTTCCCTTCTTCAGCAGTGCTGCCTGAGCTTGGCCTAAAGATTGTGCTTGGCTGTGGGTATCTGCATTTCTTTCGATCAGTTGCTGGTTGAAGCCTCTTGTGACAACTGGGATAGGCACCAATCTATGAGTATAGCAGAATATCATCAGGTATCATTTCATTGCCTTTTTTTCTTTGTCAGTCATGTTTGGTTCTATCTTAGGTCACTGTGCTATCCTGTCTCTGGTTTCTGGCCTCCCAGGAGTGTCGGGGTGAGCTCTCTCTCATAGTATATGTACCCCATTTTAATTGGATTATTTGGTTTGTTGATGTCTAGTTCTTTGAGTTCTTTATATATTCTGGATAGTAGCCCTCTGTCAGATATGGAATTGGTGAAAATCTTTTCCCCATTTGTAGGTTGGTGCTGCTTTGTCCAATTTACAGTGTCCTTTGACTTAAAGAAGCTTTTTAGTTTCATGCGGTCCCATTTATTGTCAATTTTAGTGCCTATGCTATTGATGTTCTGTTCAGAAAGTTGTGTCTTGTGTCAATGCATTCAAAGCTATTCCCCACTATCTCATTTACGAGGTTCAGTGTACCTGGTTTTATGTTGAGGTCTTTAATCCACTTGGTCTTGAGTTTTTTTTTTTTCCTCAGGGTCATAGACATGGGTCTACTTGCATTCTTCTACATGGCGACATCTAGTTAGACCAGCATCATTCGTTGAAGGTGCTTTCTTTTTTCATTGTATATTTCTGGCATCTTTATCAAAATTCAGGTGTCCAGAAGTGTGTGGGTTTACAGCTGAGTCTTTGATTCAATTCCATTGATCAACCTGTCTGTTTTTATGCCAATACCATGTGGTTTTTATTACTATAGCTCTGTAGTAAAACTTGAAATCAGGAATCATGATACCTCCAGAAGTTCTTTTTATTGTATTATTCAGTATTTTTCTTTTAAGGCCTGACCAAGTTTTTAAAAATTTCAACTAATTTGCAGAAAGAGCATATTTCTGACTCATTATGTTTGGTTTAGACAGACCACAATGTTTCTAAAGTTTTTCTGCTTATGTGTTAGCAGTTTCTCCACTAGTTCTTTTTTTCTTATTCAGAATACACAAATTGACTTATCTGACATCTATATTTGTAACTGTGGCAAAACACTTGGTGAATGTATTTTACTTTCTTTATTTTTGAAGAGTGGCTTCATCAAAGATCTCCAGTTCCATACTGAATGGGTCCTTCTGGAACAGGTGCCCTATGAGGATATGAAGATTTTATTCAAGTAACCTATTTGGAGAAAAGTTTCTCATAGATTCTTCAAGATATCCTTAATGTGTTTAAAAAAGTTCACTTGTCTCTATTTGTGGGACAAATGCCACACATGTATCTGTAAATCCACAGCATCAGCAGAATTATATATACTCAGCCATTACTCATTCTGTTCTTCTAATTCACTTGACAGTTGACACTGGTTATGGGTTTTTCCACTCATTTATGTGAATTTACATTTATTTTTCCAAAATTTGTGGACATATTTCTATATGCCTAAGACAAAGATGGATGGAAGTAAAGTAAATGGCCAAGATATATGTCAAATAGATCTGAAATGATTTTCTATAGTGACATTTTATATTTAAAAATAATCTTGAATACTTTCTTAAGGATTTAGAGGATTTCGGAAAAAAATTTGAAATGTGTTTATAAAACACATAACTGATTAACTGAAATAACATTCATTGTGTGATAATTTGAACACTGAGGATAAAAGCAACTTGAAACTGTCAAATTATCATTGATTAAGAGTGAACAATCCCTCACCCTGTTGTTCTTGATCAACTACTGGGTAAATGTGACTTAGTAATGAGGCAAGTCCTTGGAATGATATGATCTTAAGTAACTTATTAACCACTCTGAACAAGACCTAGCTTATTAATGACTGATTTAATGTTGACTGTTGGTATAACATTTTTACATATGCTGAAAAAATAATAGAAAAGTCTGATGCTTTTTTAGTTGGTGCTTATTCACTGTATACACGTGTTCAATTTGCATCCAAACATGTTGCTTTGCACAGTCCATTATAAAAACTTTTAAATTCTGTTTCCCAAATATGTTTTTAAAAAATAATTGCTGGCCTAATCTGTGTATCTATGTCTACTACACACCTATCCTCCATTTCTCAGTATGTCTAGATAGTTTTTTACTTCATTCCACGCTATTGTTTCTCAAAGTAGCTTTCAAGCCACCTGCATCAAAGTACTCTAAGCCACACGTGAGACTAGTGTTTTCTAGGTTTTCTTTTAAGTAACAATTGGCATATTAATTTAATTTGCATCTTGTCACTTTTTTTTTGTATCTTACACAAATGATTATCACCTAATATTTTGGGGAAATTATCTATTCATTACTGTCTAAATGATCAACTTGACTTTTGATAAATGATCTTCATAGGAAAAACAACTGTTTAGTAACCATGCTCAAATACCAAATAAATAATATTGTTTAAAAGAAACAGCAATTCATATATTCAATCATATTTATCCATCAAAGTTTGGATTGTACCTTAGATTTTTTGTTTGTTTTGTTTTGGTTTTTTTTCACAGTAATTACTTCTAAAAGTTTCATGTGGAAAAACAGCAACAATACATACAGACGGTTCTACTACAATGTACGTCTTTTTCTTAGTGGCACGCTTGACTCTGTGTTCATATACAGCAGAATGAATGAGCGCAGGACTGGTCTAACTTTGTTAGAAATATGACTACTCTAGCCATTGCAGAAAGTACTTGGTTTCATCCACTATAAGTCTATTCTCCTAGCTACTATGGAACATACTTGGTTTCTTTTGCCTCACTATCTTTATCATATTTTTCAACATCTGTTTGCAAAGTTAATTGTGTTTGTATTTTTTCTTCGAAAACATCAGAACACAAAAATTCTCATTGCCATTTGACAAGTAATTGTGAATCACTATGTGTGAGAAGATGTGCACATGTACCCATGTGTTTCCTGAAACAGAAGATTAAACTAAACTATTTTTGTTAATTTTGCTTTAACACTGAGGTCTCTATCATATGGCATCAATATTTGTTAATAGTTTAGTTGCTAATATATTCCTAGTAACTTATTGGCATATCTGTGCTCTGTTTAGTTTGCAATGTTTCTCTTGTGTCTCTGTAGGCTTGGCTCTAAACCCTGTCATAAAGTATTTCATATGTGCATGTTGAAATAATGGATGGATTTTGAAGATCTACAGAAATTAAGAAGGAAGTTTGCATTCATGGGTTTTCTTATTCTTGAAACAGTAGCATATATCTCTTCCCATTGTTGTGAGTGTGTGTACGTAGAACAATAGAGATCTTTATATAACCCATACAATTCAGTTCAGTTCATGTTTCATACACCTTCTCTTTGGCACCTAAAAGTAACAACTTGATGTTAATTCATAAAATGACATCACGGATAGGTCTGGAAGTAATTGAATTTTTTAATATTTATTTCTTCTTTGTTTCTCCTCCTCCTTATTCTCCTCCATCTCCTCTTTCTTCTTCTTCCCCGCTTCACTGTTGTTATTATTTTGTTCATCATGCAAACCAAATAGTTTCACTATATGACATTTTCATCCATCTATACCAGAATGTGTACTATTATTCACAACATTACTGCCCTTCTCTATACTCTTTCTCCCCATTAATAATACCCTCTTCTGCTTTTATGATTTATATATTCCATCACTCTCTCCCATTGATTTCTCTTTCCCTCCTTTAGACCTTTCTCTGATCTCACAGTCTTTTTTTCTTCTTTCATTCCCTACAGAGACACAAGTGTACAAACACTGACTTACAACTATATGCATATACACAAACAACATACACAACATGTTTATATCTAAATTCCACATATAAGAAAATAAAAACACACTGTCTTTCTTATCCTGTCTTATGTTTAGCACAGAGAAATCCAGGTCAAAAGTTTTTAAGAAAAAAAAAAGACTAAGGAGATGTATGAAAAGTCACAAGGTAATTATTTTGACTAAAAATGCAAAAGAAACAAATATGTGCATAATTTTTATTATATGCTGTTAATGTGTTATATACAAATGGAAATTAGAAAACAAGCAATATAACAAATGAGTATGTACATATTTTTAGGAAGCAATAAATGAATATTAGCCTTTTCTTCTCTGCATAAACTATTGTACATAATACTCAACATAAAAATATGCATGTATAGAAAATAAGACTGAAAATGTGCAAATAGGAAGCACAAAAGCAGATTCATTAAGTATTATCTATATTTATTTTGGCAGACAAAATTCCCATCTTGATAAGTGTGTGGCTTACTTATAGTATGATTGTTGGGTCCTACATTATATTACTATAGAAAAAGACATTTTAATTAAAATTACAGGAAGCATAACTGAGTGAAATATTGAATTTAATACAAGTCATCTATGAGTATGTTCTGGACAGAATGCATATTGACACTAGTTCAGAAATAACACCACTCTAAGAATCTACAGAGCAAAACAGCATATTTCTCAAGGTGCTAAATTAAAGTTTTTAATAGTTTTTATATAAGAAATAGTATTATCACCTGTTTTTAATAGTCAAAGAAAAATGAGTCTTTATTTGCCTCAGTTTATCATGAGTAAATTTTAGCCCCTAAGCATCCATCACATGCAATCTGGACATCATCATCCCTGACTATCCTACCTGGAATCAACTTAGAGAGTGAGTTTTGAAGTTGCATTGAATCCTTATTTGCAGAGAAAAACAAGATTAAAAAAAATAATTTTGTGGAATTGAACTCACTTGAGGTTTTCAGCAGGTAGACATTGAACACTTTCCTAAGAATTTCTGACACAGACAAGTAAGATTCCTGCATATAGTAAAATTTGAGCATCACCAGAATTAAAAATAAGTAGATTCTGGTCCTTATTATTATTTCTTATTTAATTAAAATGCTGTATAATTGGAGATAAATAGTCCCTGCTCTGCTTTCTGCTCTCTAAAGCTTGAGTAATTGTCTAAATGATTGAAGCATAAATGCGTTTTAAACATCACACCTTATCCAAGGCAACCAGCTCGCCCACACTTCTAATGGAGCATACATTTCCTAAATGACTTGCAAGCTACCCACAGAGATAATTTTCCTGCAGGATATAGGGAAGAACTTATTCTTTATGTCTTGTATTTGAAGAACCAGGAAATTTGAGAAAGCTATTTCTTATTATAAGTATGATTTTACTTTGTTTCTATTGATTTTAAAAAGAAATCAAAACACTCAACTACAAAAAATCACAATTCAATGACTTTTTTTCTGTTAAAGCAGTTGGATCTCCTGAAAAAACTTTACTGCTATTTATCGCCACACAATTTCTGAGGGAGGGCAGCTGAAATTACAGACCTGACCCTTGGAATTAATGACTGCAGTAATGTGTCGTTTTGATTTTTTCGCCCTTAAAATAAAGATGCAAATAGCTTCACACCCAATTTTTGATATCAGAAACTTTTGAATTTGTTTCCATAATCATTCTCATCAGTGACTGTTTGCCTTCCCAGGTGTTCTTAGCAATGTATGTTCCTTTCAGGTTGTTTTTGTCTTTGTTTTATGAAAGTGTCTCCTGTATCTCACTGTACTCTCAAACTTGCTTTGTGGACCAGACTAGCCTAGAACTTCTGATTCCACCTTGTTCACAACCACAGTGCTATGATTACAGGTATATGGCACTGAGTCTAATTTGTGCAATGGTGGGATAAACCCAGGTGTACCTGGAGTTTTTCTGTGTCCACCCAGCTCCTGTAGCTGCTCAGACCCAAGTAAACACACAGAGTCTTATATTACTTATAAACTGTATGGCTGTGGCAGGCTTCTTGCTATCTAGTTCTTATATCTTAAATTAACCCATTTCTATTAATCTGTAAGTTGCCGCATGGCCTGTGGCTTACCGGTATCTTTACATTTTGCTTCCTCTGTGTCTGGCTGACGACTCCTGACTCAGCCTTCCTGTTCCCAGAATTCTCCTCTCTCTTTGTCCTGCCTATACTTCCTGCTTGGCTAGTGGCCAATCAGCACGTTATTTATAAACCAATCAGAGCAACACATTCACAACATACAGAGCGATATCCACAGCACCCAGGCCCTCTATTACTAAGAAAGTACTCTACCAGCTGTGCTGCATCAGTGACCTTTGCTTATTTCAGTTCAAGAACTCCCATTAGTAATCTGGTCAACAATTCTCATAGCTTTTGAAAATTCACCACATAGTTTCCTTTCTCAGCTTCCCAGGATTATGTCTGAGTAGTTGTCTCAGTTGTTGGCTCTATTGTTATTGTTAGCTGGTTTCCTTTGTTGAGGCAAATTCTCCTGGCCTATGAGGTTCTTACATGGCAATTTGCAGTCAAGTGAATTATTCTTATCATTCTTCTTGGAGAAGTTTCTTTGTCTTTGGAGTTGAAAGGATACATTTATTGTACTATGTCTTGGGGTAGATTTGGTTAAAAGAACTGTTGTGATCTTTGGCCCACCTTGTACTTAAATATCCTCTAGGTCTCCTCTAAGATTGGGCAGTTTTCTGCTATGAAAACTTTCGATAAGGTTTCTGCCCATTTGACTTTCTCATGTCCTCTCTGAATTCAAATAACTCAAGTAATTGCTCATTTAATAATCCTTCAAATTTCTTCTAAGCTTTCTTTTTGAAAATTGAATTTCATTTGTATGTGCTTGCATGTGTGCTTACACCTACCTAACTAGATGTGCTGAGATCAAAGGATAACTCTCAGGAGTCACTAATCTCCTAACACTGTGAGTTACATGAATTATATGATAAGATAACATAAAAACTAACATAACAGAATTGGACAAAACAAAGAACAAACAAACAAACAAACAAAAATCCAAGGGAAGGAAAAGATCTCAAGAGAAGACACAAGAATCAGAGATCTACTTGTTCTTACTCTCAGGAATCCCACCGAAACACTAAACTAGAAGCCATAGTATGTATGCAGAGGACCTGATGCAGTCCCATGCAAGGCTTGTGAATGCTGTCTAAGTCTCTGTGAGTCCACAATAGCTTGCCCATGTTTATTTAGAGGATCTTGTTTTCTTTGTGTTTTCCATCTCCTCTAACTCTTAACACTCTTTCCACATCCTCTTCCATGGGGTTCTCTGATCTCTGAGGGGAAGGATTTGATGAAGATACCTCATGTAGTGCTGAGTGTTTCAAGGTCTCTCACTCTGTGTACTGATTTGGTGTGGGTTTATTTGTTTCCATCAGCTTCAGGAGGAAGCTTGTCTGATGATGGCTGAGCAAGGAACAACTTTCTCCTTTGGCAGTGCAAAGGAACTTGCTGTACCAAAGATCCTGGAATATAGGGATGGAGACTTTATGTAAGCACCAGCTTGACTTTTCCATGCTCAGTGAGTTATGCAGGTGTTGTATTCAATAGCAAGGCCTTTGATAATTTTGGGGAGAACAACCAATAGTCTTGGAAATAGTCTATGTTGTTTGAGGGTTCTCATGAGACCCCTTTGGCCCACAACTCAATTAGATGTAACTGAATCGTGGTGCTGGAAGCTTCATTTGGTGGCAAGAGATATCCAGATAGGACTCAATCCCCCATTATTTGGTAATTCTAACTAGATTACCTTCATATAGGTATACATTTTATGAAGCTTCTACTCTGTTATGTTTCCATAATAACCTTCAAATAGCCTTAATTTTAGCTGTTTCTTCACCTATTGCCTCCCACATCCCCCCTTCCTTCCTTCTCCCCACTTTATCCTCCTGTTCTATACCCCTACCCATCCATTCATAACTATTGATTCTTTTTCCCTTTTCTAGGTAGGGCTATCTATACCTCCCTACTCCCTTATTCTATACTTAATCTCTATGATTCTACTGATTCGAGCTTGATTACCATTGACTTAACAGCTAATATAGACGTAAATACATAATACAATATTCTTCTTGCTGGGTCTAGGTTACCTCACTCAGGATGATTTTTTTTTTAATTTCATCCATTGACTTGTGAATTTCATGTTTTTAATGGCTCAGTAATACTTTATTGTATAAATGTAACATACGTCCTTCATCCATTACACTGTTATTATTATTATTATTATGAGACATAAGGGTTATTTCCAATACCTGGCTTTTATGAATACAGCAGCAATGAACATGTTTGAGCAAGTGTCTCTGTGGTAGGTACATGCCCAAGTGCTATAGCTGAATCTTGAAGTAAATCAATTCCCATTTCCCTGAGGAACTGACACACTGATTTCCACAGTGACTGTACAACTTTGCAGTCTCACCAGCAATGAATGAGTGTTCCTCTTATTGTACATCCTCATCAACATGAATGGTCATTTGTTTATATTAATCTTAGCCATTCTGATGGGTTTCAGCTGAAATAATAAAGTGGATTTAATTTGCATTATCTTGATAACTAAGGATGTTGAACATTTCTTTGTTTCTCATCCTTTTGAGAATTCTCTGTTTAGAACTATATCCCATTTTTAAATTAGGTTATTTGTTTTCTTAATATCCAGTTTTTTGAGTTCTTTATATATTTTGGGTATAAGCCCTCTATCAGCTGTGTAGGTTCTAAAAATCTTTTCCCATTCTTTAGGCTGCCACTTTGTCTGAAAGATGGTATCCTTTGCCTTACAGAAGCTTATTGGTTTCATGAGGTCCCACTTATTAATTGGTGATCTTAGTGCCTGTGCTTATGTGTACTCTTCAAAAAGTATTCTCCTTTGCCAATGAGTTCAAGGCTATTCTCCACTTTCTCTTCTAACAGGCTCAGTGTTTTTGATTTTATGTTGAGGTCTTTGATTCATTCAGAGTTGAACTTTTGCAGATTGGTAAGTATTGATCTATTTGCATTCTCCTACATGTAGACAGTTTGACCAGCACCATTTGTTGAAGATTCTGGTTTTTTCTTCATTGTGTATTTATGACTTCTTTATGAAAAATCAGTTGGCCATAGATGTGTGGGATTATGTCTTCATCTTTAATTAGATTCCACTGATCAATATATATATATATATATATATATATATTTGCTAATACCATGTTTTTATTTTTGATTGCAATAGTGTTGTAGCACAATTTGAAATCAAGGACAATGATACTTCCTATAGATTTTTTTATTATTCAATATTGTTTTAGCTATCCTAGGTTTTTGTATTTCCACATAAAGCCGAAAATTGTCCTTCTAAGAACTGTGTTGGAATTTTAATGGGGATTGCATTGAATCTGAAAACTAATTTTGGAAGGATGGCCATTTTTTACTATATTAGTCCTACCAATCTATGAACATGGGAAATCTTTCCATCTTTTTATATTTTCTTCAATGTCTTAAAAATTTTATCATATACGTCTTTCATTTGCTTGGTTATAATGAATTACCTAAGATACATTACTTGAGGCTATTATGCAAGGTGTTGTTTCCCTGGTATCTTTCTCACCCCTTTTGTCATTTGTATGTATGGAATTACTGATTTTGTAAATTGATTTTGTATCCAGCTACATTACTGAAAGTGTTTATCAGCTGTAGGAGTTTCCTGGTAGAATGTTTTGGGTCACTTATATATGCTATCATATTATCTTCAAATAAAGATGCTTTTGCTTTTTCCCTTCCAATTTGTATTCCCTTGATTTTCTTCAGTTGTCTTATTGCTATAGGTAAGACTTAAAGCACTATATGGAACAGGTATGGAGAGAGTGGACAACCTTGTCTTATTCCCGAATTTAGTGAAATTGCTTTGAGTTTCTCTTCATTTAATTTAATATTGGCTATGAGTTTGCTGTAGTCTGACTTTATTATACTTAGGTATGCCTCTTTTATCTCTAATCTGGAGTGGCCTGTGGGTTCCCTGGGAGTGCCTGTTGATGTTGGGGACTGGAATAAAGCAATGTGTGGGATCAAAGGAAATTGGCAGGTAAGAGCTGTGTCCTTTATTAGAGATGGAGGCTCTAGAAGGTGGTCTGTACAGAGCTGTGAATAAGACTGGAGGATTGGATTTGGATGTGTTGAGGAAAAGGTAAAGATGAAATGTGCAGTTAAATTACCTGCTCCCCAGGTCAGATTATTTTGTCCTGATTATTTTCCAAAAGGCTGTAATCACTGTTGTCATTTATGCAGTAACAAGCCCCAAGTCCAGTTTTGGCCCAAGTTTCCTCTGGTGTGCCACATTTTCAATAGTAGAAAATGATCCAAGCCCAGGTCTATCCCAAGTCTGCAATTAGTATGTTGGAGAAAGGATTCCTCCAAAGAGTTATTTTATCCTACAAAGCCTCTGCCCAAGGCTAAATTATAGTCAGCAGCCTGGAAAATGACACTGAAAGGTTCTGCCTCGATTTGAGAGACTGAACTCAAACCACAAGGACATGTCTATGTTCATTAAAACATTAAAACAGCAACAAGAAAACAAAAACAAGCAAACAAAAACATGTTCAATTCTGTAACCCATCAGTACCAGGAAAAGAAAAAGGTAGGACCAAAGCTTGTGCAGCTCTGATGATTTAGATGGACAAAGACTGTTGTCAATAATCCATATATTATTTAATGTTTTGTTGTTCAGATTAAAATACCATACCTAGAAGCCACTTACAGAAAGGATAATTTATCTGATCTCATAGTTCTAGAAGCCATCTCCTAAGCCTACCCAAATGGTGACACCAAGTAAAGACCAAGTATTGAAATATCGGAGGCCATGGGGGTCATTCTCCTTCAAGCTATTGTTTTCCATTTCCTGGCCCCCAACAGATACACAGACAAATCACAATGCAAGTGAATGTATTCCAGTGCCAAAAGACTTCATAGTCGTTCTATCTCAAAACTGTTTAAAAGTTCAGATTCTCTTCTGAGATACAAGGAAATATCTTAACTACTACCCCCTGTTTAAAAAAAAAAAAGGAAATTGCACATTTCCAATAAATACTGTACTGAACTAACTGCTATGTTCTATCCACTGGGAGCTGTGTGTGTGTGTGTGTGTGTGTGTGTGTGTTTATGTTTTCTTTTAACAAGCTTTGCTGCCTGAGCTATGGTAGTACTGGTAAGACCAGTTTCTTGGCCATTAACAAGGATGTCCAGTCTTGGGGATTGAACCTACATACATGCTGCTGTTGAGAGAGATGCAGCCCAGAACATGAGTGTGTATCAGTAAGATGTGATTTTGTTCTTGGTGCTGTAGCTGTTCTGAAGATTCTATCTGTGAACACTGGCCTGGGGATAGCTGTCCTGTCCAAGCTGGAATGATGGTTGATAGAGACAATTTGTTGATCACCACATCTCTAACTAAGCAGGGCCACATCAGCATCTCACAGCTGCTGGAAACTGCAAAGGGTAGGATATAATTAGGTCTACTCCGAGGCTAGTGAAAAGGCAAGCCAAAACTCAGGTTTGTCTCTCTTGTGTACAGTTCTCTGGTGATGCTAGGGCAGGGTTAGTGTCTTATTTTTTAAGCTTTAGCCTTAGGTATAGTGGCCTTTGGCTTTTCTCTGGTGCATACTTTTACCAAGCTACTCAAGAACTGAGTTCAAATATAAACCTCAATACTGGCAATTGTACTCTGAACTCAGAAATTACAGTCTGGCAAACTTCTCTACTGCTTGACATTTGAGGAAGAAATGTGGAGGCAACCTCTTTGTCTCTTGGTAAATACAATTCCTGTGGCTTTCTCCACAGGTCTTGGACTAAAGGTAGAAGTTTTGTAGCCCTATTCAGCCCTGGCATGTTAGGGGTGTCTAGTATTTCAAATCTAAGACCTGGATTCAATTTCCTTTCCCATCCCAAAGTGGAAGGCAAGAGATAGAAAGAATTGCTGCTCCATTTTCTATCAATGCTCAATGAAAGAAATTGCTCTAAAAGAATTTGGCAAAACCTTGAAATAGCATTCAAAATTTCACACTAAAGTCTTTATTGTTTTTGAAGAGTTAAAAGGGAACCAATTTATTAGCTGTAACATAATTACCAAACAATTAAGCCAGTTAGTATGTACATATTCATTGAATTGCCTGAAAAGTGTTCTGTTAAAAACCTCTGCACAGTGGAGAATGGAAAGTCAAGATTATGCGTAGTTTCTGTTACTCAAGGTTTCAGTCAAGATGGAGAAAATTAGAGTCTTCTATCAGGTTTTAGTTCACTTAATTTAATAGAAAAGGATGCAAAAAGAATAAAAATTGCAAGAGAGGTGAGGGGTTAAAAGTGGGTGAGTTCTCACATTCAAGGAGACCTAGTGAGAACTTTGTATGAGGCCTCCAAATCACAGCACCAGAAGTCACAAGCATCACACAACAAAGGGCTTCATTTTACAGAAAGTGAAAGAAGGTTCTAATATGCAGTTTGCTCATTGTGGCTGTACGTTAAATCACTCTGGATTTTAGAGTATTAAATGATGATCAAATAGTTTGAATAAAATATACTGTGCTAAAACTATACTCGACACACCATATTTCTTTGTTAACATATCAGAAAACAGAGTGCAAACTTATTTAAAATGCATTAAATATGTACCTTAGTTCAACAAGAACTGAAATATGTAAACCAACATTTCTATGTGCAAACAAATAATTCCATTCTTTTTTATTGGAAAATGAGATAATTATAAGCAGCTAAAAGATGGGATCCTCTTGTGGTGTTTCTATTTTAGGGAAAATAATAAAAAATTCTGTGGCTAATTAAGCAGGTATTGCTCCAGTCACCGTAAGGATTCCGAAACTCTGGAAATGATTTCCCAGGTGTAACGATGAAAGCCTACAGGATTTGAGAGAGAATTTAGTCATAGAATTATAGCCAAAGACAGCAAATATAAGACAAATAATATATATTATTAAAGATGGTAATATTTAATGTAAAAATGGACAGCTTTCTACATTAAACTAATTGTATTGCTTCTAGCCCAAGCCTTGAATCAGGGCATCAGTACAGTGAAAATTTATATCAAGCACATTTTTCTAACAACTTAATTTTGTTCTGCTTTTTCCTCATTTTTAAGATTTACTTTGTTGTTAATTCTAAGTCTTTGTGTGTTGGTATGTGGTTCGGTGCGCGCAAGTACAAATACTGGCAGAGACCAGAAGCAGAGGGTCTCTGCAGCTGGAGTCAGGAGCTGTTGTGAACCTCCTGATGTGGGTTGTGGTAGGTGAACCTGTGATTTTGCAGGTGCAATATTCACTCTTAACAGCCGGCCATCTTGATAGGTCCCCACAACTTTATGTTGAATATCAGAGCCTGACTGACCTGGAACATAAGTAACACTAACACAATAATAACAATATGTTTAACCAGTTAATTAAAACCTTATTTCAGCTGTTTATACAAATATTTAGAGATAATTTATTAAACCTAAATTAGTATAATGTATGATTATTTAGATAATTTTTTGAGAAGTTCACAAAAGGCGTACTTATTTTATTGTAAGTTTTTGGTCATTGAATAAAATATCAACGTGCGATATAAGTAAGAAGGAATGATGGTTTTTGGCAAGATTAACATAACTACTAAGTTTTATTAAAATGTATAATATGGAATAATTTTTTGGAAGACCTTAATGGTACTTTTTATTATTAAAATTCATGGTTATTTGTATGCTTGGTAGTGGAAGCCCAGCTATGTGGTAGGCTGAGAAAAGATGTTGAATGTTCAAGACCTGTCTGGGTGACAGAGCCAGGGGAAGACCAGCACGGGCAATTTAGGTTATCCAAAATAAAAGTACAGAAGGCTGGGGATTGCAACTTTGTAGAGGAAACAGTTTATCTCAGCTTTACACTTCTAGGTCAGAATCCAGCATTGAGGAAAGTTGGGGCAGCAACTGACAGCAGGAAATTGAAGCTGATGTGATAGAGCAATGCTGCTTGTAAGCTTACTCTCTGCTCACTCTCTCTGCTAGCTTTATTATATAGACCAGGTCCATCTGCCTAAGGAATAGTGCTGCCAGCATTGGCTGGGAGCTCCCTCACCAGTCATCAGTCATGACAACTTCTCCCAGGCATGGTGACAGGACAATCTGATCTAGGGAATTCTTCAACTGAGGCTTTCTCTTCTCAGGTTACACTAGGTTGTGTAAATTTGACAAAAACACCTTACAAGAAAAAATATCTTCAGAGTTTGGGGCAGTAGGGACATCAGAGTATCCCCTGTACCCAGAAGCACACTCCAAAACAAAGACATGTTTTACAAACACTTTGTCAGCGGCCAAACAATGAATCTGGGTGAGGAGGCTTAAGACTAAGCAGACAGTATCCTGTTTAAAGCTGAGCAGGTCATCACTATTGGCCAAGGGGAATCTCGTCTCTCTTTTGGGATTCTATGGAAGACAGGGGACATATTTCAGAGCCCAGAGAGTTTACTTGATACATTGGTTAGTCTTTGTTGAAGGACTGTGGCTGAGGAAGATAAGTACCTACAAGAGTGGGAGGATTTAATTCTTCAGCCCTCCTCACATTCTGTAGTGAGACTTATCAGCCATTGTATATTAATTGCTTAAAGTAAGAAGCTATCTCTATGAGAACAGTGATGCCATGCTGAGTGAGCACAATAATACCATTGCTTGAGCCTCCCGCAGAGGATAAAGTACACATTGCAATTCAGAGTGAGTTGAAAGTAGGAAAGCAAGGCTAGTCTGGTGCACACAATGTTGAATAGGGTATTCTAGAAAGGCTACATGTATATAATAAACCCCGTTTCTTAAAAAAAGCCTTCCTTTTTTGTATGTGTATGTTTGTGTAGATATGTGTGTATGCAGGTCATCTTCTGATGCCCTTCCTCATGAGCCATTCACCTTATTTCTAAAGGCACCATCTGCCAGTGGTCTGGTTCTCACTAGGTAGGCTGGCTTGGCTTGCCAGAGAGCTTCAGGGATCCACCTACCTCTGAATCCACAGTGCTGCGATGACAAGGGATCCACCTATGTCTGGATCCCCAATGCTGGGATGATAAGGG
Organism: Peromyscus nudipes; assembly: GCA_902168325.1. Taxonomy (NCBI): domain Eukaryota; kingdom Metazoa; phylum Chordata; class Mammalia; order Rodentia; family Cricetidae; genus Peromyscus; species Peromyscus nudipes. The sequence goes on along the minus strand of CABHPH010148241.1, from coordinate 10,504 downwards.
ATACACCTGTGTCTGGATTCCCAATGCTGTGATGACAAGGGATCCAACTGTGTCTAGATCCCCAATGCTGGCATGATAAAGGATCCACCTGTGTCTGGATCCCCAGTTCTGGGATGACGAGGGATCCACCTGTGTCTGGACCACCAATGCTGGGATGATAAGGGATCCCCCTGTG
>CABHPH010148241.1:0-10319 GCA_902168325.1 Peromyscus nudipes | reverse complement strand
CCTGTGTCTGGACCACCAATGCTGGGATGATAAGGGATCCCCCTGTGTCTGGACCACCAATGCTGGGATGATAAGGGATCCACCTGTGTCTGGATCACCAATGCTGGGATGATAAGGGATCTACCTGTGTCTGGATCCCCAATGCTGGGATTACAAGCATGCACCACTGTGCTTTGCTTTGCTCTTTATTTTTTCTAACAAGATGCTGTGGTTAAACTTAGCCCTCATATTTGCAAAGGCATGTACTTTACTGCCTGAACTTTACTCTCAGCCCAAATGTCACCTTTCTAAGTATGAGATCTCTGTAGTCTCATCTCTATGATAGAAAAAGCCAGGAAAATACAGGGAAGTCGAGGGTTATTTTGACACTGAAGGTGAAAATAGGTTACTTTGTAGGTGTTACTGAAATCAACAGGGAATCAACAGTCTCTGGATTATGAATGTGCACATCTGCTACGTCAGTGAGATATACCCCTTGTCTGTTGTTTTATATTCCTGAGGAAGATATAGAAACTGATTTTGATAAACACACAGGAAATGCTTTACGGGTTAATTTCATGCCATGAAGAGTATCTGATACAGTTTTTAGGCAATTCTGGAGTGGCATATTTGTATAATGAATATTTGAAATGACATCATTGTCATGGCACGAAGGAACTAAAGAAAATGTTTGCATTATTCAAAATGGCAGAAATTGAATTATTGTATAGGTAGTCTGCCACCTGCTCAGGGCATATATTTACAGCTAAGGAAATCATCCCAGAGCCCGACTCTCTGAAAGTCTTTGCAGAAACACTCATTTTGCACATAAGACTGTATCAGGTGAATCTTCAGCTCATGTGTGCATTTTATGAAACCTGTGATCATGTGCTCGGATCTGGTTTCATGAGGAGTAAATGTGTTCACAGATGTTATAGTTCCTGGAGGACCAAGAACAACTGAGCTGAAGATTGCAGAAGTTAACATGACTGTGAAGGCTGCTTTGTACAGGCTGGCATTAGCCAGATATAATAATACCAAATTTCACTTTATTGTGAGAAACAGAGATTTTGATAAAATGGGCTTTTATGTGTGTTGATTACAGAATTTATTAAAACTTGTTAGTAAATAGTTGAGAATAGATGTTACTCTGTATCCCACTGTGTCTTGGAACTCAGAATCCACAGCCCTGTCTTCCAAGTATTTGAACTCAAACTTTTGACACTAGACTCACCTTAAAATTATTCTTAAATATGTGGTTTTTTTAAATTATTTTTTTTTGAGACAGGATTTCTCTGTGTAGTTTTGGTGCCCATCCTGAATCTTGCTCTGTAGACCAGGCTGGCCTTGAACTCACAGAGATCCATCTGCCTCTGCCTTCTTAGTGCTGGGATTAAAGACATGTACCACCAACGCCTGGCTACTTTTTCCTTTTCTTTTCTTTTTTCTTTTTCTGGTTAAATACATTTTTAAAAAAGACATTAACATAACAAATGAGAAAGAAATATCTCATGTTCTAATTTTTTCCAAAAACATGTTCATTGGTCACGTTGTTATTTATTATTGTAAATCTGTTCTATTTGTCCTAAAATTATATAGGGCAGTTTTAACACTGACTTTTATAATTATTGTTGGCTTCTAATGTATAGATCAAAAATTTGAAATTCAAAATTATTCTTTTCTTTTATATATGTGTAGGACAATCTATTTCCCAAATGGTCCATTATGAGAAACTGAAAAATATATGAAAATAATAATAAATCTGGTTAAATAATCCTTTAGAGTAAGTTATAGAACTTCAAAACACATTCTTAATGGAATGAGAGTTATGAAAACAAGATCAGAAATTAAATGTTTTCCAATGATGTATTAAAAGTAAGATAAATTTCCTAATTAATAATATTGTAACATCTGAATCTTTTGTCAAATATTAAGTTACCCAACTTGTAGACTTATCATACATGCACACACACACACACACACACACACACATGCACACGCACACACACGCACACACACAGAGTCACATATGCTTCTAGATTTTATCTCTAGTCAAAAAACTAATTACATATCTATACAAATACACACACACACACACACACACACACATATATACTGTTCTTAGTTGTCCTTTGACCAACACAATTAATTTAAAATCTTAGAAATACTTATAAAATGTATAGTTATTCATGTTGTCAGTGTGCAGATGTGATTATCTTCTTCCAGAAAACTTTGACTTTGGCATTACATTTTTTGATTTTTTTTATATTACTTGTTAGGGATAGGGTTTAGGAAAGACACAGTGGAAGAAATCTAAGCCAACTAATCCATAAAACAAAAATTCAATGGATGCATTAAAATATAGAAAGGAATCCTCTTATAGTGATTTATATCAAAATACTTAAAACTTGTTTAGCAAAGCTGAATTGTTATTGTGGTTGGTGAGTGGTCTTTTCTCTGTTTAATCTCAAACGCTTAAAATCATAGTTAACAAACAAAATTATCAGATCAATAAACTATTGGTGATGTATAGAATGATGCCTCACATAGGAATATAAGCTGTTCACCTTTTATTGCATGAAATCCTTCAAGCATCTCAAGTGTACTTTCCATCAAGTAATGCTCTGCTGGACCACCTCAGTTGTGTCTTCAATGGGAGACCTCTTTAATCGTGGCCACCATCTAGTGAATTTCCTTCTTAATTACTTTATTGCTTTAGAATTTTGGGTTCTTTAGAATCTCTTAGCTAGATTTGTAAAATTACCCCTCAGGTAGTCTCTACATTATGATTTTATTGGGTCATGCATGCTACAGTTCAGGATATTTTTGGAATTAAAAGCTGATGAACTGTTGCCTTGTATGATAGCTCTTCATGTTCATAATCTCCTCTGTTACTGTGGCTTCCACTTCACACCTCCTAAAATCACCAAGCAACTATGGCCCCTTGACCCCATCCTGCAGTCTTTTGAAAAATTCTTTCTCCCAGAGGGATCATAGCAGTCCTGTCTCTCTCATTATGATTGTTTTCCCCTTCAAGATCCTATAATAGATATATAAACGATATAATTCCCCAAACAGGGGTTACATATCCTGTCACATAGTCTACTTTTAAATTATATGCTGCAAGAATACAGACAACTTAAGTAATGTGCTTTTAGACATTGAACCATTATTTCATTGGTTTTGGCAACTTCAAGGTTCTCAAAACAATTTTCTGAGTTAAGTGATTTTGACCATTTAAGGGAATTTGATCCATCTTACTCTCAGACTACTTTGCATATGGCACCACACTTGTCCAACTACTACCATGGCTACATGACTTTCCTCTTACAGTGTTTGGGAATGAGGAATATTGCAACATCTTAAAAGATGGAGTAGATCCAGAGAGAAAAACAGCAAATCTCTGTTTCTTTTTTTTCTCCTGTCACATGGGTTTGTTACATGGCAGACATCCAACTTAAAACCTAAATTCCAAGCTTGTTGAGTTATTCTAGATGAGAACAGACAGTATGTAAACATATCACTCCAAGTACATTGAAACCTTTAAGCACTAATTGTTCCCTCAATCTTGACATCTTAAGACGTGACTTTCACTAAGGCTGGTACCTTACTCAGTGCCATATACTAGGTTTGGGACAAATTGCAAGTTTAATTACATTGAACTGTAAACTATCTCCCCATTCTGCCTCCTGTGGTCAGTCTAGACATCCCAGAAAGTAAATATTACACTATTAAGACGAACTGATTTATTTGTGTCTCAGAAATAACAAGAGCTCTCCACCTCCATGAAAACTTTGTTTTATCATCCTTCCCATCAATATAATACATCAAAAAGAAGAAGTGGCTAGGGAGAGATTGCTTTATTTCCAATTTGTGATTCCAAGGGGCTACTCTTTACAGGGATGTAATCTTACAATTTTCTAACTAATAAAACTGCCACATCAATAGACAGCTTCAGAAATGATACCCATAAGGGATTCATGAAAAGAAATGTTTCCTTGTATACACCTTCTATTTCTCACAGGTATTAAAAAGTAATTGTGATCCAGTAGAAGCCATATATGGTTATAGGATCATTGAGCATAGTCTCACAGTAAACCCTTATAAATGAAGAAAAATTGCAATTGATCTGGATGAAAATAATGATTGGGAAAACATCTAGTACCTGGCAGCTGAACAAACAGCTCTAACCAAATCAGCAATGGGACGCTCAGTTCAAACATTTTATTTCAAAGCTATGAATGTAATTCATTTATCAACGAATAAGAAAATAACATATTAACTTCTTACTATCAAGAGAAAGTTGGATAACTTTTCAAAAGGAAAATAAAGCCTAATATGTGATTTTCATATATATAATGACCCAGGGAAATCAATCAAAATGTCTGTGGTCAAAGCCATCACCTTTTGTTACTGGGATATTTAAAATAGATTTTAAACAGAACTTAACGTCTGTGTTGTTATTGTTCGTCCTACCTCCTTTCTGGAGTTTATCCTATACAACATCAGGTTTGATTCATTTTTTTAAGCTTTAGCATGTACTTATAAATGACTATAATATTTCAATTGTCTACATATTCATCCCCATAGATTATTTATTATAGCCCTTAGGGGTTTTCTTTAGATATCAAAATTCCCTCTTCACAAGAGAAATAAAAAGAGATGTTTTCATCTGAGATTTTTTTCATTCTTTCAGTTACTATAAAATTTTTCCTAAGATACTTCATTGTTTTATTAAAATTAACATGAAAATGAATTAAAGAACAATGAGGGTAAACAGTAACATGGTAATTGTACAAGGAACCAAGACTGTTGTTGAAAAAAATCAGAATATTTGTACATTGAAGATTTGTAAAATTTGTTCAATTTTGTATCTCACAAAACATTAAGAGGCATTAACTCTCTAAGTGGAAAGAAAGAATAGTCTTTCTGAACAGCCGACTAGGAAGCACAGCAAATACATGTCTTTGATCTCAGCAGAAATAAGTCACCCAATGGCATGGCCGCTATTTGGCATGAAATGCAGATTCAGGATGTTTGAGTTAGATGAGGCCTTTCAATGTAAAGCATAAATGAAACTTTTATGTACATAATATCTATGAAAGAATTTGTGACCTTAATGCTTACAGATATAGGTTAATATTTTATTTGTGTACATCCTCAAGTCTGGCCCATTATTTGCATCAATTTATCACAAGTCTGCAGGCATGGTTTGCTGGTAGAATGGACAATGACATTTCCAGTCTAAAATGAGTGGAAGATGCCACTGCAGCTGGATTTGCTAAGCCTGTTAGTAGCTGCACTGATGAGGTGAAAAGAGGTTGGAAAGCAAGAAATCTAAAGTACAGATGAAAATCTCAAGTTTGGATGGGACATTGTTATCCATGAATATGCCCTCGTCATGTCAAAGTAGCCAAGCCACCCAGGGCTAAGAAGCAAAGAGAAAGATTTGTAGTTCTTCTTTAAATCAGTACAGCATCTGTTTCTCTTGCATCTTCATTACAGTGAGAAACAGTGTCTGTCATTAATGTATGTTTATAGAAAATTCTGCTTCATGAATTATTTAGCATGTAGACTGTAGTATACAATTCATTCATAATTCCAGTGTTCTTCATAGGCATGCGTACATCCACTCACATAGCCTTGATGTGGAGTAATGCCTAAGCAATGCCAGGTTTTGTTTAATAAGTCTTATCAAGAACAATGGGTTGCAGGAATGTTGACTTCTGTTTTCAAGCAAAGCAGAGACATTTTCAATATCTCTTTGGTACTTGAAATAATTGATTGTTTTCATTTGTATGCTTTCAAGGGTGCCTGCTCCTTAATTAGTATTTATCAAAGTTTAAGAATATACAAATTCTCAAAACAGACATGTTCCTGCCCATTTACTCATCTGCATTCTAACTGATTGTTGTTGCAATTGCTGTGCCCCACTATTTTAAGACAGCTGAGCAGAGATTTACTCAGAAAATTTTAATCTAACAATAACTTTGGCTGCTAAAATATTGCAATTTTTACTGCTGGAATGAACAATTAAATAACTCAAACACAGGATAATTATTTTTAGACATATTTCTGATCTCTCTCATATATATGCATATATCAAGAAACTTGAGCATTTTTATCTTAGTTCAGAGTTCCTTGGGCCTCGGATTTAGCTCCACATCAGTGCCGTACATAAGTAATATGAGTTGAAGCTGAAAGAAAATAGAGAACTCAGTTACTGATCTGCAACATTTATCAAAAAGAAAACAATTACATAACCTGCCTGTAAGAGTCTCTTTATTGAGTGGAGCAAGGTCTACTGTTTTCACTTGCCAATTGATATGGTACTTGTTTACAAAATTATTTTCAAGCCAGTAACTGCCTCCTTCAGAGTTTTAGTATTGTTGAAGGCTCCTAAGTGAGTTCTAGTTTTTAAAGATAATTTTCTCTTTGACAATTACTCTTTTCAACTTTAAAATTTTAAGTTAATATGACCAATTTAATTGTTTAATGTCACACAGCCTGTAATGTCACTCATAGTGCTCAACAAGAACAAAATGCTAAACTAAGCAAATAAAATACTTATTTTTTTCTTTATAATTATTTTGACTTCAGATGGGATGCTTGTATGACTGTCTCTCTTTTAACCTTAGTCAGGTGCTCTATGACAAACTTAACTTCTCCAAGACCTTAGTCACACACATACACGCTAAACACACACACATACACTCACACAAATACACACACACACATGAAAAAGATCTATCTGTATCTATCTATCTATCTATCTATCTATCTATCTATCTATCTATTTAATGTAAAATAAATGTATTATATGTTTGGCTGTATGCCAAAGTGACTGTCATCGCCCTGTAATTGGAGTCACAGGTGACAGTGAAACTCCATGGTACATCCTATGATGTCCATTCCAAGGATATCAAATCTTTTAACTTTAAGCCACCTTTAAAGCCATCACTTCATGCTGTATTTTGAAAGTGTCTTTAAGATGCCTACAGTGGGCAGACCCTGCAGTCTCCAAGCCCTGCCCCCAAGCCCATCATCCCCGGAGACCCCCGCCACTTCCTGAGACTTAGAGACCGGCCCCCAGCTCCCATGCTGCTCCGGACTTCCCTTCTGGATAAGAGACTTCTTTTCTGGACAAGAGCTTCCATCCTGCCTCGGACTTCCCATCTGGACAATAGCTCCCATCCTGCTTCATCCTTCCCATCTGGACAAGAGCTCCCAACCTGCCTCGTAATTCCCATTTGGACAAGAGAGTCCCATCTGGACAAGAGAGAGAGACTTCCCGAATCTGTCAGCTCTTTCTGGACCAAGTGCGCTGATAAGACCAAGATCGAACCCAAGGAGATGGGCAGACTTCAAGGCAGAAGTACATACAACAAAATGAAGAGCAATTCAGCATCACCAGAACCTAGCCCTCCTCCAACATCTAGAGCTGTTCATCAAAAATTGGAAGAAGCAGAACAAAACAGCCTTATGAATAACATCATGAAGAAGGTAGAGGCTTATATAGAGGAACAGACAAACAAAAAATGGGAAGAATACTATAAAAAACTAGAGGAGAGGACAAATAAAGTAGAAGAAAACAATAAAGCCATGGAAGAAAACAATAAAGCCATGGAAGAAAACAATAAAGCCGTGGAAGAAAACAATAAAGCTCTGAAAGAAAATCATGAAAAAGCAATGAAACAGATGGAGGAAATAGTCCAAGACCTGCAAAGGGAAATAGAAAAAGTGAAGAAGACACAAACAGACGGAATGCTGGAAATAGAAAATCTGAGTAAACGAACGGGAACATCAGAAGCAAGTATATCCAACAGAATGCAAGAGATGGAAGAGAGGATCTCTGGCATGGAAGATACGGTAGAAAAAATAGATTCATAAGTCAAAGAAAACACAAAAACCAACAAAGTCATGACCCAAAATGTCCAAGAAATTTGGGACACCATGAAAAGACCAAACTTACGAATAATAGGGATAGAAGAAGGAGAAGAATACCAACTTAAAGCTACAGAAAATATATTGAACAAGATCATAGAAGAAAACTTTCCCAACTTAAAGAAGGAAATGCCAATGAAGATACAAGAAGCCTATAGAACACCAAACAGACTAGACCCCCCAAAAAAGTCCCCTCGCCATATAATAATTAAACAACTAAACATACAGAATAAAGAAAGAATATTAAGAGCAGCAAAGGAAAAAGGCCAAGTGACTTATAAAGGCAAACCCATCAGAATAACACCCGATTTCTCAATGGAGACTTTGAAAGCCAGAAGAACATGGACAGATGTAATGCAGACACTAAGAGACCATGGATGCCAGCCTACACTAAAATACCCAGCAAAACTTTCAATCATCATAGACGGAGAGAACAAGACATTCCAAGACAAAGCCAGATTTAAACAATACTTATCCACAAACACAGCCCTACAGAAAGCACTAGAAGGAAAATTCCAACTCAAGGAAGTCAGATACACCCTCGAAAACACAGGCAATAGATAACCCCACAGCAGTAAACCCCAAAGAAAAGAAGTACACACACACTACCACCAAAAAATAAGAGGAATGAACAATCACTGGTCATTAATATCTCTTAATATCAATGGCCTTAATTCGCCTATAAAAAGACACAGGCTTACAGAATGGATACGAAAGCAGGACCCATCTTTCTGCTGCATACAAGAAACACACCTCAAATACAATGACAGACACTACCTAAGAATAAAAGGCTGGGAAAAGACTTTCCAATCAAATGGTCTTAAGAAACAAGCGGGTGTAGCCATCCTGATATCCAACAAAATAAACTTCAAACTAAAATCAATCAAAAGAGATCAAGAAGGGCATTACATATTCATCACAGGAAAGATCCACCAAGAGGAAGTTTCAATTCTGAACATTTATGCCCCAAACACAAGGGCACCCACATATGTAAAAGAAACATTACTAAAGCTTAAACCACATATAAAACCCCACACATTAATAGTGGGAGACTTCAACACCCCACTTTCACCACTGGACAGGTCTCCCAAATCGAAACTTAACAGAGAAATAAAGAACTTAACTGATGTCATGACTCAAATGGACTTAATTGATATCTACAGAACATTCCATCCTAACAAAAAAGAATATACCTTCTTCTCAGCACCCCATGGAACCTTCTCTAAAATTGACCACATACTTGGCCACAAAGCAAATCTCAACAGATACAAAACAATTGGAATAACACCGTGTGTTCTATCAGACCACCAAGGTTTAAAGTTAGATTTCAACAACAACAAAAACTACAGAAAACCTACAATCTCATGGAAACTGAATAATGCTCAACTGAATCACCAATGGGTTAAGGAAGAAATAAAGAAAGAAATTAAAGACTTCCTAGAGATCAATGAAAATGAAGACACCACATACCCAAACCTATGGGACACTATGAAAGCAGTGCTAAGAGGGAAATTCATAGCACTAAATGCTCACATAAAGAAGTTGGAGAAATCTCACACTAGGGACTTAACTGCACACCTGAAAGCTCTAGAACAAGAAGAAGCAAAGTCTCCCAGGAAGAATAGACGCCAGGAAATCATAAAAGTGAGAGCTGAAATCAATAAAATAGAAACAAAGAGAACAATACAAAAAATCAATGAAACAAAGAGTTGGTTCTTTGAGAAAATCAACAAGATAGACAAGCCCTTACCCAAACTAACCAAAAGACAGAGAGAGAGCATCCAGATTAACAAAATCAGAAATGAAAAGGGGGACATAACAACAGATGTTGAGGAAATCCAGAGAATCATCAGGTCATACTTCAAAAACCTCTATTCCACAAAACTGGAAAATCTAAAAGAAATGGATAATTTTCTGGATAGGTACCACATACCTAAGTTAAATCAAGACCAGATAAACTATTTAAATAGTCCAATAACCCCTAAGGAAATAGAAACAGTCATTAAAAGTCTCCCAACCAAAAAAAGCCCAGGACCAGATGATTTCAGCACAGAATTCTACCAGATCTTCAAAGAAGAGTTAATACCAATACTCTCTAAATTGTTCCACACGGTAGAAACAGAAGGAACATTACCAAACTCCTTCTATGAGGCTACAATTACCCTGATTCCTAAACCAAAGAAGGATACAACAAAGAAAGAGAACTACAGACCGATCTCCCTCATGAACATTGATGCAAAAATACTCAATAAAATACTGGCAAACAGACTCCAAGAACATATCAAAACAATTATCCACCAAGATCAAGTAGGCTTCATCCCAGGGATGCAAGGGTGGTTCAACATACGAAAGTCCGTCAATGTAATACACCATATAAACAAACTCAAAGAAAAAAA
>CABHPH010148240.1:22387-44400 GCA_902168325.1 Peromyscus nudipes | reverse complement strand
ATCCAACACCCTCTCTGGCCTCCACAGCCACCTGCACTCACATGCACATACTAACACAGACACAAACATATACACAATTAGAAGATAAAATACATTTGTAAAACTTTAAAGGTTGTAATACTTATCAATGTAACTCTTAGCTGAATTAAAATTAGAGAGAGAGAGAGATAATAGATGGATAAATACTGATATGTACATAGGTATCCATGACAGACTGAATAAACGTTTTGGTTGTTTTGATTGTAGAATATCTCTTGGCACAGATACAAAAGGTAACATCTGGATATCTTGTGAGTGAGAGCAGGGAACCACCTGAGATAATGAAATGGAAAATGTGGCTACATTTTCTCATGTTCATAAAATGGATCGCCCTTGAAAGGAAGAGAATAAATTAGAAAATATTCACACAATATCTACATTGAAAACTTAATTATAAAGAATTCCTTTTGGGCTGGCTCACCAAAGTAATGGATATCACTTTTCTTTGTTACTTTTATTTAATTTTAGAAATATATCACCTTCCTTGAAACTAGTTTTTTTTTATTCATTGAAAGCCAATAGAACCAGGAAATTGGGTTCTTCACAGAAGACACTTATCAAACAGACTGTTTCAAATTGCTTTGGCTTGGACAGAGAGAGAGTCACTTTCAGTTAAAATACTATTTAGTTTAAAAGGAAATATTGCTTTTCCAATCCTGACCCAAATTCATTTCTCAGACTTAGAAAATCCATCCTTCACACAGTGTTGCCATCAATATTTCACTTTCAACAATGTTTGGGGACATTATTACAAATATATATACATGCACACACACACACACACACACACACACACACACACACAGAATATTCAGTGCAGTATTCAGAAGTAGTTGGTGCCAACATTTATCACAAATAGCTTTCAGTTGAGCAAGGAGTTTTTGCTGAGTATTCAAATACATTTTTTTCTGATTCCTCTGAAGATAAATCCCAGGTAAATATTTGTGTAGATCATGCCTGTAAAGTCATCCCCAAAATGTACCATCTCAAATCGAAGACTTGCCAACCAGTTGTCACTTTATTCATGAAACAAGTAGCTCTGTATGAAGAGTAGACAATGGAATAAGGATGAAATATTTTATTTTTTACTAAAATGAACACAACTGAATATGGAGTTTCCTTCCAGTATTCATCTGACAGAAGGAATTTTCCTATCTTGAAACATCTCTGATCCTTACATGCAGATTGTTCAATTTACTTCTGCTTTTCCATTTTATCTGACTTTCACAGTTATTCACAAAGGGAGGGTTGTGTAAGTTATTCATTTACCTAAGTATTTCTCCTGTCTGGTCTTGTTTGTTTTGTTTTGTTTTTGGTTACTACCAATAGCTAAGTTGTCAAACCTCATTTCAAACACCTTTAATCCCAGGGAGTGGTGGTAGAAAGCAGAAAGGTATATAAGGCGTGAGGACCAGAAACTAGAGGCATTTGCCCTGGAGAGGTATTTGGCCTGGAGAAGCATTTGGCCTGGAGAAACATTTGGTCTGGTTAAGCTTTCAGGCTTCTAGCAGCGGTTCAGCTGAGACCCATTCTGGATGAGGGCTTGGGGCATCCAGTCTGAGGAAACAAGACCAGCTGAGGGTCCAGTGAGGTGAGATAGCTGTGGTTTGTTCTGTCTCTCTGACCTTCCAGTGTTCACCCCAATACCCGGCTCAGGTTTGATTTTATTAATAAGACTCTTTAAGACTCATGCTACAGCCTATCCTCTGTCCTATGCATTCTTTCACACACACACACACACACACACACACACACACACACACACACACACAGCAATTGCAAACATGCATGTTCACTTTGATACTATTCGTCTAAAATTAAGGACACATTAGATGTAGATGTGGTGTTGTAAGTACTAGGTATGAAGCACAAAGTTTTAAAGGATCTGTGGTTAGGCCAGAAGGATAAATAAATAAATAGGATCTGAGTGTGCATAGAATGTTGGAGGGGTATGTTTTTATTTTGTTTTGTTTTGTTTTTAACTTTTATGGAAAAAAATCTGAGATAAACAGGAGAGCAAATCCTCCAAAGCATCATTGGGAAAGCCTAATGGTGCACCAAACACAGAATTTTCTGTGTCACAGAGCAGAAACATCATTCTGAGCACGGTCACATCATCCCGTTCAGTTAAATTGACCAGCAGACTCAATCTATGGCTGAAAATGAGACACTGAAGCGAAAGATTGGGTGTCTCTGCTCATGCCACTGTGAGAATGGGCCACACAGCCAGTGAACAGTGCACCTGAAATGGACTTTCACCCCTTCATTCACCAAGTTTATAAAACACAATGTCTCGATTATGCAGACATCTTGGCCCAACATTGTTTTGCTAGATAACACTAGCCCTGTCCAAACAGGTGTGCAAAGTTTCTTGTCTTCAACTACAATGCCAGTTACTATACCTGACAGTGTGAGCTCTGTATAAATAGTGTATAAAGAATCTTAAGAATGAATAAATAATATTATGTAGGTTATTGTGTTCTATAATCTGACTCTTGAGTTTCTTCCCAAATGTGTTGATGTCTTGTACCACAAGATTGTCCTAATGGAACTGAACCAACCTTTAGGGACCAAGGTTGAGAATACTGTAGGGATGTTGGAGTTTCCTCGGTCAGTGGTGGTGAGCTCTTTAAGGGGAGGGTGGGATATTGGATCCTTCTTTATTCATCCTGCTTCCCAGGCATACAAGACACAATTTGCTCTTCCATGAAATCTTTGCCACTACCATCGAGCACTCTCAACAGAATCTTAAAAGGAACAAGCCTACTCAATCATAGGCTAGAAGCTTTATGCAAATACATTCTTGCTATAGGCTAATTATCTCAATTATCTTGTTACATCATTGAAAACATTTCCAATGCAATCTGATATAGGCAAGAAAGATATTTATACTCACACCCAATTGCATAGAGTTCCTTAAACAGATTTCCTGTAAGTCAGAGAAGCTTTGCATGTTTTGACTACATTGGTACACAACTACTTTTTAACTATGGTTCTGTGAATCTTAAACATCTTGTATTTATACAAACATATAACAAATGTATTCTTGCTATAGGCTAATTATCTCAATTGTCTTGTTACATCATTGAAACTATTTCCAATACAATCTGACATAGGAAAGAAAGATATTTATATTCATACCCAACTGCATAGAATTCCTTAAGCAGATTGCTTGTAAGCCAGAAAAGCTTTGCATGATTCAATTGTATTGGTACACATCAAATTTTTAACTATGAGTCTGTGAATTTTAAACATCTTGTGCCTTTATAACAAAATGACCCAGTAAAACAAATAATGACAACATAAAGAAACATGAAGTAAATGGATAATGGACAAGGCTTTGAGACAATGAATTTGGGAGAAACGACTTTCTTCTAAGGTATTTTCTAAATGTTTATCATATAAGAACATGACAGTTGACCTGAATCAGCTTTATCTTGTGGCAGGTAGAAGAAAAAGTGGAGATTCTAATCTACGTAGGCCAAGAAACAAAGGAATGAAACAAGGAAGAAAGTAATAATATGATAATATGTACGTTGGATAGGATATCAAATGTTTGAGTTGAAATCTGAGACCATGCTGGCAAAATTGTGACTTTTGGGTAAAAGTGATTCTATCTGGGGAAAAAAGTTAATGAAATCCTGAGGAACAACACCTAGCCTTGACTTCTGGATTCCATATGCATACCCATACATGCCACCATGCATGCACACATGCACACATGCACACATGCATACACACACACACACACACACACACACACAAGAAAACACATTTTCCATCAAAAGGCTGAAATACGTAATGATTGTTGTTATGTTAGACATGTATGCAATAAATAAGTTACCAAGTATGAAGCCACAGAGTGATCACCAATCACTGCATTTCATAAGCAGCCACATAGATTAGAATACCATGAATGAGGACAAAAGCCCCCAGAAAGAAGCAACTTGTTTGGGGAAAAATATCAGGAGTGTTTGTAGCTATTTTAATGTGCCTGTAGATCATACGGCAAAAGTTAATTGAAAGTGCCACCTAACAGACACTGGAAGCTGAGAAAACTTTTTTCCCCCAAATTGAACTAAACTTCGTCTATATCTTGGTATAAGCAATGGCAACTATAGCTTAAACTGATACATGTACAAATTCTTCTATATGTATTTCCTTTAATAAGCCGTCTTTTTCAATGTGTCTTCTAGTACCAGCAGGATTGAATTATTAAAAGATGAATGACCATTATTTAATATCTTAAATGCAGAATACATATTGAAATCCTCTAATTTTGTTGGCTGTGTTATTGATTTTCCAAGACAGGAAAAAAACAAACAAAACCACTGAATGTTATACCCACTAGTCTTTGAAGGTACACTTGCCAGTTCTTCATTCAAAGAAGAATTTAAAGCCTCATGAGGCCAGTGACTACAGGAGGAGCTCAGCTTCTTCTTCCCCTTATGTCAATCCTTTTCACCCAAGACACTACCAGGTTTAAGCTGAAAACCTCACTCCGCTGAAGTCATCACACTCTAGAAAAACACAAAGCTTTCCAGATAGAGAAATAAAACCCAAAATATCTATAGTTAGAACAGAAGTATACACACAGACACAAAATGATGCATTTCAAATGAGAAATAAAAGTATTCTCCAGTTACAGGGAACTTGTTTGACACCCTCTCCCGGAGTCTGTGTAAACCTGCACACATGTGCACAGATACACACACACACACACACACACACACACACACACACACACAAATAAAATTAAAAATTAAACAGAACTTGCACCATGAACATATCACATAAATCAGTAGTGAAAATTATAATAGACATAATTCTGATAAATCAATTAACCATGCAAACTGTGCTTTTAACTATCAATTTTTTTTTTTTTGGTTTTTTTCGAGACAGGGTTTCTCTGTGTAGCTTTGCGCCTTTCCTGGAGCTCACTTGGTAGCCCAGGCTGGCCTTGAACTCACAGAGATCCGCCTGGCTCTGCCTCCCGAGTGCTGGGATTAAAGGCGTGCACCACCAACGCCCGGCTTTAACTATCAATTTTTAAAGGTAACTGTCTTTTCCTATAGTTTTTATATGATGTGAAATGAAAATCTCTATTTCATCCTGACTTATTTTTTTTCCAAATTGGTGTTCTTTTACCTTAGTAAGTAATTCATATTATGATGAACTTCTTAGACATCTAAAATACGGATGAGTAGATAAATGTAATAAAGCAAGCATCAAGCTTTTAGCATACAAAATCCACACAAGAAAAAAAAATGCATCACTCAAAGGCCCTCTTAGTTTATTCAAATGAGCATTCTAAGTGAATTTTCTCTGGCAGTTGACTTCAAAAAGACTCTGGCCTAGGGCTTTAATGTGGATATGCCAGTCCCATACTTCTGCATACAATGCTATCTTCTATAAAAACTCCTCCCTTTCTTCACTAACTCGGACCAATCACAAACTTCAAAATGAAATGCAAAATAGAAAATAAACTAGTTTCCATTTGTTTGATTTTTATTATTCATGCCATGAGAGGCACAAAATTTATATACTTCCATGCATTCAATGCTAATCAAATGTCAAGCAACTCGAATATGAATGTATGTATGACACTGAGAATCAGATTAAACACAGGCAAACTCTTGGAATATTTTAACGTCACGTTCATTTACAATCATGACCCTAATATTTTCACAGGTCAAACATCTTGTGTAAGGTACATTTTATGAATCTCATATTTATGTAAGATACATAGGAGAACTCCAGACAAGTAGATGCACCACGAGGTATTAGATTCTGTCAAGCAAAGGGGAATCATGGAAGAATTGGCATAACTGAATAAGAACTATGGGTTAATTAAGGTATCTCTATCATTGCTCATATCATAGGTGAGGTCATCATATAAGATTTATATTATATGAGACAGTAACATCAAGAGAACAGCAATAAAAAGTATCTCTATTGTCTTTGTACAATTTTTTAACCTTCATATAAACCTTGAATGCTTCAAATTTAGATGTTTTTTAACAGAAACATCAAAGATCTCATTGGTTAGAGACAGAATAGTCCATGTATAATATAATTGAGAAATATCACTCTGCAGAAAGGCTCTTAGTGCCCAGTCACAAGAACTCTGGTTAGAAGACACCCTCTAGCTGTCAGTTTATTTATGATGTCATCTCAAGCATCTACCAGTGCTCCGTCAAAAATACTGTGACGAAAACAACTAATGGAGGAAGGGCCCATGTTCTTTCATAGTTCTGGAAGGGGACAGTCCACCACAGCTGGGAAGGGGAAGTATGAGGATGACCAGGTCACATTGCATCTGCATTTAGGAAGCAGAGAGTGAATGGGAAGTGGAGTTGGGCTACAAAGCCCCTAGGCCTGCCCCTAGTGACCCACTTTCTGCGATGAAGCTTTGCCTCCTAGAGGGTCTACACCCTTCCTAAGCAGTGCCTCCAGCCAGGGACCAAGTGTTCATACACATAAGCCTACAAGTGGAGATTTCTCATTCAAACCACACCAGATGCGCTCTAGTCACAGACTGTACCGTCCCAACCACAACATATCTGATGACTAATAAAGCAAAGATATGAAGACCTCCCTGCTTGCGTTCAACAGACAACTCCTTGATGAGAAATACTCCTTCCTAAACCCCTGACAAACCTGCCATGATTGGATGTGTTTGTGTCGGAAACTTCATGCCCAGGGAGGCAGTACTGGGGGCTGTGGCTAAGTGAGATTGAGTGGATAGAGATAGAAAACGCTTCATGTCACGGAAGCAGTTTCTTTAACAGGATTGAGGAAGTTATTTTGAGAGTAGATTCCTTGTAAAAAGATGAATCTGGGCCCATAGAGATGGCTCAGCAGTTAAGCTGGAACAAATTTGTATTATTCTAAGCCAATGTTATAGGAGAAATGACTCTACAAAGTAAGTGCTCTTTAGACAATAGTTGATATTCCTCAAATATAAAGTAAACATACAAAATGACCCAGCTTTTCTGAGGGGGCGTAAAGTTGACCATTAACAGGTCAAGACCCCCCCCCATAAAATCAGCATATTTAATTTACTAACGGTGAACTAAAAGGGAAACAAACAAATATTAAAATGATTATTCCCAAAAGTAAAATGAAAGAGTTGAGGAAGTCATTATTTACTCCTTTGGGTGACATTAAATAAATTTATTAATATGTACACAGATAATGGTGTCTTTAATATTTATGGTTAGCTGTAGTGTAGGTTCATAGAATAGTGTTATGCAAAATAAAATGCATGCCTAGTCTCCTGCAGTGTGTGATCTCAATACGAGAAATAGAGAAAAAGCAGCAAATGATTTTCATTTTGTGAGACAGTTAACACAGAGGAGTGGGCTCTACATAAGGTGCTCACCCCTCAGGGAAGGGACACAAAGAAGCCAGGCCAGTTAGAATTTATTTTCACCACAATGAAGAAGGTGAACTGGGTCTCAATGGGGTGTTTTAAAATTCCTATTGAACACACAGTTTGGCAAAGGCTCTAAAGTTAAACTGTTGTTTTACGCATGAGTATGGATACCTGTGTGTGTTTATTGTGTATGTTTATATACATATGTATGTATTTGTTTTGGGTATGTGTCTGTATGTATCAGCATGTATATGTGATATATGCCTGTACATGTATCTGTGTGTATATATGTGTGTTTACATGTATGTGCCTGTGCTTGTGTGTGTATGTGTGTGTGTACCCATGTGGGCCTTGTCATTATTTTTCTTTTTTTGTTTTTGATTTTTTTTTGTTTGTTTGTTTGTTTTTGTTTTTGAGACAGGGTTTCTCTGTGCAGCTTTAAAGTTTGAAGTCTTTCCTGGAACTCACTCTGTAGCTCAGGCTGGCCTCAAACTCACAGAGATCTGCTTGCTCCTCCTGCGTGCTGAGATTAAAGGCATGTGCCACCACTACCGGTCTTGAAGTTGTCATTTCTTATCTCTTGAATCTACAAAGTAAAGAAGACTATACTCCCCAGAAGTCACACACCTACACCTCTCTCATTTTTCAAATTAAAATATAAATATCTTAATGAGACTTAATTTTTTTAAAAAGTCCATCACCTGAATCCTAACTAATTTTAGAAGATGTTTCCTCTCCCTCAGTCTGATTTCCTAATTCCATGAGCTGACCAGTTGCCTTACAGCACTTGTCTCCATAACTGCGTTTTTATATTTTTAAAAGTATCTTCCAAATAGTGGGTTGTATGTTAATCCTCAGGTGTATGACTATTACCGCATTGTTGTCATGGAGGGCTTTATTATATCTGGTAAAAGTACGATACTTTTGTTTATGCCTAGGTAGCTTGAGAGGCAATCAGAATTCTTTCACTGGGCCTCCAGCATTAAACCAGATGCAAAGTGAATCCATGACGCTTCAATGACTGATCTGTCTTCTTAAACCCCACCACATTTGGATCCACTAAGTGTTTTACCAAAATGCCATTATAAAAGTCTTACCTCAGGCAAATTAAATCAGAATCCCTTAGTTTGTGGCCTCAACGACAGTATTTTCTCTAATTCCCACAAATGTTACAATGTATAGTCAGGACTGTGATCTGTCATTCCTAAGGTGTCACGATGGTGTCTGGGGTTGAGATGCAGCCCTGAGCTGTTCAAACTTGACCATGCACTGGAAACCACCTCACAGGCTTCTTAAATACAGGTTCCTAAAACCCCATGAAATTAGAATCTCCAGAGCTGGGGTCCAAATAGATTCCTCCCATGATGGAGTCTGTGTGGGCCACTGCTTTAGAAGTTTCCAAATATAACTTTTAATACTAGAAGTTTCAACAAAACATTTAGCCCAAATAACACCCCCCTGTGAGTTGCCCCTAGTCAAATCCTTCATCGTCCCTCTCTGAGTGACAGAGTGTTCCTTTTATTATGTTTTTTTTTTCATTTTTGTTTTCTATTTCTCTTTTGAGATAGATTTCACCATGCAGTCTAGGCTGGCATGAAACTCTCAATCCTTCTGCCTAAGCCTCCCAAGTACTAAGCATATACACAAAATATTTGCCACCACATCCAGGTCTTAGAACTTCTCTGTAAACCTGGTGTACTATCCTGAAAGACACCTGGTAGGACCCAAAAAAGCCCAAGTCCGGGATTGTTGGTGAATTCTCTTCTAGTCTTACAAACTGTATACAAATCAATTCTTATTCCTCACATAAATCTAAAACTAAGCCAGAGGATTGTAATGATCCATAGAGGAAAGACAATATCCAAACAGTATTAGCAGTCAAAGTCTTGGGGCTTGTAAAGCAACACACACACACACACACACACACACACACACACACACACACACACATGTACCCTGGAACACATGCACACTGGTTCTGCTCTGCAGATTTTGCTCCTTTATATCTGCAATGTAGTTGGGCATGAGTAATTTCTTTTTTAAAGATTTGTGACTTCAGTAGTTGGCCAGGTGGTTGATTTAAGGCACACCACAGAAAGCAAGACCTGCTGTCAGGGTCAGGGGAGCTTAAATTGTATCACAGTCATGCAGAGGACCTCTTGTGACCATTCACATCTCAGTAGGTGCTTTTTCTAGAAGTGAAGCTCTATGCTTTCAAATGATTCAATGCAGCAGGTGGAGATTTATAGCATGGACACCACCAAGTGTCTGAAGAGCTGCCCAGGTCCCTTGTTCATTTATTTGTCATTTGTCTCTTTTCTGTCCTCTATAAAAGACAACACAGAAGAACAGGAGCAAGATTTGAAATGGGAAGATCCAGATTCTAGCAAAGGCTTTAAACTTGACTACATATAATCCTAACCTTGGGTCTTACCCATTTATGCTTTCCAGTTCCCCCACTGCCAACTGTAGACAATAACCCCACTTTACATGCCTCAGTGAGACTCAGTAAGAGAGCCACTGACCATTCATCAACATCTCTGAATACAACTTTCATGAGATTTCCCTGATGTAATGAGAGTTCCTAAAAGTTCCTCTTCCATTATCATTTACTTATTAATTTGTTAATTCATTGACATGCTTTTTTATCATTTGCTTATTGAGTGTCCAGTATATGAGATAGGCATATAGGCACAGTGGTCAGAGATAGGCATATAGGCACAGCAGTAAGAGATAGGGATATGGGCACATAAAAGCTAGATAAGAGAGGCTGATATGATTGGTCTCCCAAGACACTGAAGAGCTGGGCTTTTAGTGAATAATTATACAAATAGTTACTAACTTACAGTTGAAATAAGCACTTCACAGGAGAGAAGCTAGCCATACCATTGGAATTCACACTATGTGAGATTCCCCAGTATATCCTCATTATCTATGGGAAGTGACATTTAACTTGATACTGTATTGATTTGTAAGGGAGAGAGTAGAATTATGATACTGTTACTCTGTCCCATTAGACAAAATGACCTGTTCAAAGTTCCCAGAGAAGAAAAGTGGTGAGGTCACAGACGAGGAACTAAATGACATGAAAAAATTATAATCCAAAAATCTAGCGAGCAGGTGGGTTGTTGCAATGAGGGCAGAGATTCGAGGTACCAAAAAGCAAGGTATTTTTAGATTAAGTCTAACTCCCTTCTGCTGGACATTTTTAAGCTTTTATGTACTGTCAGTTTAAAAGACTGAACACGGGAGCAGAGGTATCAGGCTGGTGCTTTACATACATTAATCGAGCTATAGTATGAAGGATGCCCAAGCAGTGAGTGTCGAGAGTGTATGGAGATGGCTGGGCTTGTGGAGAGTGGAACATAATTGTGAGTTATGCTGAGATGGTGAGAGAAAGAATGAAGAAGCTCCTGGATTCAAGAGAAATTCGCACTGCAGACTGCATTCCTCTCCTATCTGTCTTTGAAGGATTCAGCAGAGTGCCTGGTTCAGAGTCGTCAATAAACAATGCAGGAAAAGCATAGCAACCCATTTCATTAATGAACCATGTTGTTATATATTCTTCTTCCTCTCTAATATGAGTTGCCTTCTACTCTTGAGAAATACACAGAATAGTGGAAGAATTACACACACACACACAAGCACACGCACATGCACATGTACAATGCGATATTGTATAGTGATAAGTCCTCATTGCCTGTATCTCTGCTGCAAACCTTCCAAAGTGTGACTCCCCTTTCTGCATGAAGACAACTCTGACTCTCTAAACTTCTTCCTTCAATAAGGTTTCCAGATTCCTGATTTCCTGGATACATTCCAGTGCCCTCCCATCCAGATTTCCTGACACATTCCAGTGCCCTCCCGTTTACCATACTTTACCTTAATCTTGGATTTTAGGAACCAGGAAATTCAAGACACTTCCTTAATGTGATTTTACTGCTGGTGATACCAAACCAGTGTGAGCACAGCATCGTGGGTTGCCCATGCAGAATGATCAGTCTTCCAGTTGATCCTCTAGAACTGAGCTAACCCAGATCAATGGCATGCAAGTTAAATTTGTGTGTCAACCTGTTGGGTTAAGGATGCCCAGACAGAGAGTAAATATTTCTAGGCATGTTTGTAAGGATGTTTTGGACTATATTAGCATTTAAATTAATAAACAAGAAATGCATTGCTTGGACCAATTGAGCAGACAACTTCCTATCTCCTAGTAGACAGAGAAAAGGCAAACCGCTTTGGTTGCCATGAGAGATGTATCTTCTCCTGTTCTCAAGCACTGGGCTTCTGGCTTTTCAGTCTTCTGATTAGAGCAAAATTAACACCATCAGCTCCCTGCATCCCCAGCTTTTGGACCTGAAATTAATTGACACCAGCTTTCTTACTTCTTTAGCTTATAGTGGCTCGTTGTGGTACTTCTCACCCTTCACAGCCCTGTGAATGACTTACAAGAACAAATGCCCTCCTATTATACCAACATATAGGGTGGGAGCAACGAATGTGAAGCTTTGAGATACCATAAACACAAGAGTTACTTAAGCCAAGTTTAGACTGTTTTGCTCACTCTGTCGTGTGGGCTTTCTTTCTCTATCTCTCTCTCTGTATGAGTGTGTGTGTGATGTATGCATGCAGTGTATGTTGTTCATAGTGTATGCGTAAGCATATATGTGTGTTGTGTAGCATTTGTATGTGTTCATTTCATATGTGTGGTATATGTGTAAATGCACTCATGTATATGTATGTGTACAGTGTACAAGTGTAGTATGTATGTATATGTCTTGTGTGTATGTGTTTGTTGTGTATGCATACAGCTTATGTGTGGTGTATGTTTGTAGTACATGAGGGGTGTGTGTGTGTGTGTGTGTGTGTGTATGTGCACACTTGTGTATCTGCACAGAAGATATCAGATGTTCTACTCTATCACCCTTCACCTTATTTGAAACAGGATTTCTCATTGAACCTGCACCTAGGAGGGATGCCAGAATATCCAAGAAATCCTCAACCACAGCACTGGGTTTACAGACATGTTTATGATCATGCCCAACTGTTTTATGTGATCAGGCAACTTGGATTCAGGTCCTCACACTTGTTCAGCAAGCACTCTTACCTGCTGAGCCATCTTATCAGCCCTCTTTGCTTATTTTTACTATCAGTGAATACTGTCAGTTTATTGACCAGGGGAACAGAAGCCACTGCATGAATGATGTCTTGGTGTCTTGGCACACTGAATGTTTAGAGACAAGGTAGAGAGACAGACCAGGTGGAGAACAGGTGGTGACTGCCAGAAGGAAAGCTGACAGTAACAAGACTGTAGAGAGCTTATCAGGTTAGAGAAACATGGGTTATGTTGCATATCTAGGAAAGGTCTGAGTGGGGAGAGGAAAGGACAGAAGGGCCAGAAAGGACAGGACTAAGTGGGGGATAAAGGGAAGTGGGGGTGGGAAACAGGACAGAAGAGAAGCCTGGCACATCTGTCTCCATGTCTCCTATGGGTATTTCCCTGGAGAACATGGACTACTTTAGTTGGCTGCTCTATGTGAAGCTTTAAACATTGTCATTTTGCATTTTCATCCTTCTCTATTGTGATCCTCTCTAACAAGGACTTGAACACAATATGTTGTTTTTATTGCCAATACTTTACGAAATACTTTTTCATGTACAATTTTATTTGCTTCTCCCAAATCCTCTGTGAGGTAGGATTTATTACTTGAGTTTTAAAGATGAGGGAGGAAAAAATCAAATACCATCAGGGATTTTCTTGTTCTGCTCGCATGGCCTAGGGAAGGTATAAGTCACATTGTTCCATCTTTTTAATCTGCTCAAATACAGTTATATTACAGAAAAACAATAAGTGTATTCAGATATTAATTTGTGTTATACTTTTTCCTTCCAAAATGCAGGTAAGCCTTCACTCAAGGACATTTTATGAACCAAAGAAGTAGCTATAGGAAAAAAATTCACTGTTATAAAAACCAACATCGTTTGTGCATTGATTTACTCATTTCATCAATACAGTGTTTTTGTTTTTGTTTTCTTGGGTTTTTTTATAATTTATTTAACTCTATTTTATGTGCATTGGTGTGAGAGTGTCAGATTCTCTAGAACAGACAGTTGTGAGCTGCCATGTGGGTGCTAGGAATTGAACCCGGGTCCTCTGGAAGAGCAGCCAGTGCTCTTAATCTCTGAGTCATTTCTCCAGCCCATCAATACAGTTTTGATATCCTTGTAAGATCTATAGAGGCTCTGGAATGGTTGGGAAAGGAGGGAGAGAAAACAAGCCCGACATGTCAACATGAAGAACACAGAACAATGCTGATGCTGTGTGCCATGAATAACACTAATGAAAAGCCTTGTCCGTGACCACATGGCAGCATTAGGTTAGATGCTAGAGAGATTTTTCTAGAAGTTAGAGATACTCAAGCTGTTTTCCAGTTGGAAGATTAACTCTGCAAGTCAAAAGTTGGAAGCATTAACTCTTCAAGTCAAATGCAGAGAATCACCTCCCAGCAGGAACACACAGCAGGGCAGAGAATGAGCAGTGTGTTCACAGGACAGAAAAGAAAGTCTATTGTTTTGAGTGAGGATTAGAGAAGAGTGAAGTGAGGGAACCTGAAGATGCATAAGGAGAAAAGGACAACATCACAGGGGTCATATCACCTCGGGATAATTTTCCTGTGGGCAATGGGCCTGATTACTTTAAGCAAGGACAGGCTCTGATGTATGTCATAGGCATAAAGGAAGACATTGAGGGAAAGATATTAGAATAGTCAAGACAGGAAAGTGTAGAGGTGTGGTAGTCAGACTTCCATTTCTGTGACCCGAGGGAAATCAACTCAGGGAAGGATTATTTTAGCTCCATGTCTGAGATGCAAGTCCCTAATACTTGGTTCTGTTTGACCCTGGGTTTATGGTGAGACAGAACCCTGTGGTGGTGGGAATGTGTGGAACAGGATCTCACCTCAAAGTAGAGAATTAGAGGGGAGGAGGGTGGGGGAAGATTGAAAACACAGCTCCCAAGATCATGATCCTGGTGATCCACTTTCTGAAGCTGGTCTCCGGTAATCCAGAGTCTCTAAAAACCCCACAAATAACATTAGCAGCCAGAGAGCAACTCTTCAATAATAACAATAATGAGCTCATGGGGGAAAATATTATCCAAACCACAAGACCTAGCTTAGAATAGGGTAAGTAATAGAGGAGATAGGAGACATGAATTGTTAAGATTTGGGTTTTAGAGGCAAAATTGAAAACACTGGTCAATACACTACATAAGCGCCACAGGTGACAATTTCCTCTTTTTCTAGTTTCTGTGTTTTCTCATGAGTGATTGTGGATTAGTGGTCAGAATTCAGAGATGCTGACTGAGACATATGGGGAAATGTGTGGAGTAGATGAGAATTTTGAGAAATTTAGAGTTTTGTTTTGTTCAAGATATAGTTAAGAAGCATAAAAGGTAGATATGAAGATATCAAGAATTCACTTACAGAAGTCAGTAAGACTGTTTGCAATATTGTGGATGAGCATTAGAGACAGGCAGGGTGTTTTTGAAGAAAGCAAGGTTCGTGGCTTTGTCCACTGATAGTGTCAGAGCTCAATAGAATTAGGAAAGAGAAAGAATGTGAGACTCAAAGCCATCTCTCAGTCACACACTTATGAAGGGTTTGGCATGTGAAGCAGTGGATACTTTTCAATACAAGGAGTATGAGCCAAGTTTAAAGATATTTCAGTTATTGAAATGTCTCCAAATGCATTCAGCGCAAAGAAAGCAACAGCATTTCAGAGCCTCAGGGAAGCATGTAGACCTGCAACGGGGGTTATCATGAAGATAATTAGTATGGATGATCAAAAAAGAATGACAGGACAATCCCAAATAGTCTGGGAAATCATAAAGTTAATACAAAGAAACCATCATATAGTCAGAGAATAACAAGAGTCACAGACAAACCTTTAAGCAAATCAACAATGCTGCTGAGAGCCCCCAGGGTGTGTCTAAAACAGATTAGCAGAAAACCACATACCTCAGGGCCATGCCCCAGCCCCTGTTCCATGACATTCCAGAGACTTCATACTTAAATTTATCCATAGGATAAGCTGGGAGAAAAACAAAAATTCGAGAAGCTTTGCAGCATATTTGAAATAACAGAATAATACAATGACAAGACTACTAACAGGTGCCAGTCATGCCATCTTTTAAAGCAAATATAACTGAAATATAATTTCCCTCTGAGCAGCAGATGGTAGCCTAGGGAACTACAAGATCTCGGCACACTGAAGTGTAGCATGAGTGAGGTTTATGACCCTGCACTTTGAAAAAGTATGCAGAGTGAGAAGAAAGCTGTGAATGGAGCCGAGAAATACAGACCATCAGAAAGTGGATGGAGGAAAAACAGAGTAACAAATGGGGGTCGATAATAGCAAACACATCTCATTAATCTCCCACACAACGAAGACTGGATTAAGAAGAAACTTCTGATAATTTCAGTAGAGGAATGGTGGGTGTGAATTTCTTTCCGTGAAAAGTGTGAGGTGATCATTAGGGAGACTATCAAATCCTATCAAATCGAATGGCAAGCAAGCCATTAACCCTGAAAATCTGTAAACCAAGAGCTTTTCTGAGGACTTAGAAAATAATCCTGTCTATAACCGTTACCTTGGTGGAGATGCTGGATGCCTCAGATCTGACTTTGAGCCCACGATACCTCTCATTCTGCTTTAGGTGCTTTGTCACAAACAACAGATAGTTATGATCAACCTACCTTCTATGTCCATCGTGAAGTCTCCAGTACTGATATTGGTGTAGTACATGGAAAAGTTACCTGATCACATACAGCCACTACGATACTTAGGTCTGGGTTGACCCTAAAGAATCATTTTCTTCTGTGTGAGAATATGGACTTATTGAAAGCTTTAAAATGTTTCTCTCATAAGATACTTCTTTTCCTCCTTTTATGCACAGTCTGTACAACACAGACCTAATACATAATATTTTTCTGCCAGTGAATGGGAAGTAAGTTCACCCATTTTACCTTTATTCAGCTAAAACAGAATTTATATAGACACATAGAAATAAAAGCATTCCCTCTAAAACATCTCTCTTGTTTAAACATTCAGTCAGGCTTCTGTTAGTGTAGAGTTAGGCTCAGTAGCTACCAGGGTTCTTTGGTATCCAGACAAAAGCTTGACTGTGTGCTTCAATCCAGAATAGACGCTAATGGGTCAGATCCCATCTTCTGGGTGTAGAAGGATTTTCTTCTTCTGCCATTCACTGTTAGCTTTATATTTAAATCTTCCTCCCACTCCTGCCCTGAGGTCTTTTAGATCATATTAACAATCTTTCATTTTGGATTTTTTTTCATTCATATTGAATGAAATTGTAACATGGAAGAGAGCTCAGAAAATAATAAATCACTTACAGAGAAAGAAATGTATAAAGGTATTCAGTATTTCAAAAGATGCTCATTCTTACTTCCATGGAGACAACATATAAATGAGAATAGGGAAAAGCCAATGGACACATGCTCTAGGACAAGAATTGGGAGAGGGGGACGTATTGCTGATGGGAATGTAAATTAGCCCAGCCTCTATGAAAGGCAATTTGACAAATCCTATCTAAGTAGAATGTACACATGAATTTTTGGTGTGTGGAGAAAATGAAATCTACAAGGATTGTCACTGCAACAACATTACAACATCAAAAGAACAGTCTAAATCAGATTCTCACTAAATGAACTATTACATAAGCATGTAATGGAGTTATACATAACTATACATTATATGATGCAATTTTTTGCATATTGAGATGAATGTATTCCCCCAGATAGATTGGTAAATGAAATTAGCATTAAGCAAAACAATGCCACAGTATCTTCTCACTCTTGTTTAAAGTAAAGAAGAAAATAGAATAGATTTGGAAGGATTATAGACGAATTTTTAAACAGTCTTATTAAATAAAAAACTCAGAGCCTGATATAGGGGTGAAAACCTGAGATATCAGGGAAATAGGGAAACTAACCTTACCTCACCAACTCCGCAGCTTCCAAAAGCGAGACACTTCCTGTCTACCAATGCCTATATGCCTTGCTGTTCTGCCATCTGACTTGCTCTCTCTGTCCAGGTACATCACTTTCTCTTCCTGCCCTAGCTCTGTCACTTCCTGTCTGTCTGTTCAGACCTCCAGACCTCCATGGTTAACTAGTATTGGAATTAATGGTGTGTACTACCACTCCTGGCTCTGTTCCCAGTGTGGCCTTGAACTCACATAGATTCCTGCCTCCCAAGTGATAGGATTAAAGGCATGTGCTAACACTGCATGACTTTTGTGTTTACTTATAATGGCTGGCTTTTTCCTCTGATCTCCAGGCAAGCTTTATTTTATCGGGAGACACAGTATATTGGGGGACACAATACATCACCACAAAGGATCCTGGGGCCAAATGCTTCCTATGGATTAAGTTATTAAGAAGTGGAAGTAGAGAGAGGCTGGAGAGATGGCTCAGTAGTTAGGAGCACTTGCTGACCTTGCAGGGAACACACATTCAGTTCCCACATGACAGCTCACAAGCCTGGGCAGCTCCAGTTCTATAGGATTTTACACCCTCTTCTGGCCTCTGCAGTCAACAGGCATGCATGTGGGATGCATAAATACAGACAAAATCTGCATAAATACAAAATAAAAATCAATACATCTTTAAAGTAATGAATATAAAGAGATTTCTTTCTCCTAGATATATTATTTCATTTTTAATTTCTCATATCTTGCATATATGTTAAAATTAACAAATCCTTTAACAAAATATAAAAACTAAGGGTATGCTAAGGAATTTAGCTTTACTTATAGACAGTATGAAGATATTCAATGGTCTTGAGAAGGGTCAAACTTTAAAGCACAATCAGTTTTAAAGAAAGTACATTCTGAAGACATTAGCAGCATTCAAGGCATAAGGATAGACAGTAGTTTTTATCAACATTTACACACTGCAATGCCCAAATCCCATCCCTACAGATCCTAATGCAATGGTCTAGGGTGTGGTGTGAACATCTGGGGTTTCAATATATCTCTGCTTCTCTAACTGATCACAGTGTAGGGCCAAGACTGAAAACCACTGCCACAGAAGACTTTTTGACTAATTAAATAATCCCTTGTGGAAAAAATCTTCAGCAAATATGTTACAGAGGAGGAAAAAGAAAAGACAAACTCTATTAACAGAAGAACCTTCAGTCATCTGGACGCAAAGTTTAAAAGAAAGATTGAGGCAAAAAACACAAATTCTTCATTTTCTGGCCTGGACAAGTAGACAAGGTCATCAGCTGCAGCAGAGAAGAGCATTGTGGTAGGAAACAGAATGAGTTTTGTCATAGACATGCTCATTTAGAGCTTGTGATACATGTAGGAGCAACTCAATACGTAGGTCTAGTATTTAGAGAATTAGTATATTGGATATTTAGACCTTAAAATCATCAACCAAGACTCTTACCTTACAAGAAAAAAATATGACATAGCAAAATTTATAAAGTAAAGCTGTTAAAAGAGAGCACAAAAATAGATATGAATGCTTAAAATAAGATTAAAAACTATATAACTATAGACATAGGCATAAAAAATAAACATCAAAGATTTGCAAAGGTCAACAAAAGAGGAACTCAGTAAAATAATTGTTCACAGAATCCATCACTGTAGGAATTCCAGGACTGAGTGTCTTTTTTCAGTGTCTAAGGTGATCTATGTGAGAGGCATGTGCTATACTGCACAAATAGGCTATGATACAGATGGTAAGAGAGTTCATGCAGTTTGTAGATTCACATGACAGCATAGAAAGACCATGGATTGCAAGAGAATGTGGGAGAGAAAAGGAAGCAGATAGACATAGCAGTTGATGGCCAGTCTTTCCAGAAGATGAGCACATACAAACAAAGACTAGTTAGATTTGATTTACTGCTAAGTTTGTGAAAACAAGTATCACCTCTGTACTCAAAAGAAAACCATCATGTGTAAAGCTGGTGATCCTGTACAATAATGAGAGTACCGATGGAGGTATTGCTTCTAGAAAGCTAGTGAGGGAGGATGTGGCCAAGACCTCAGGTTTGTCTTAAGCAAGAGGAGTGACATGTCTTCTCTGGAGTGGAAGAAAAGAATATTTAGACAGAGTGACAATGAAGATGAGTTTGATTGAGTTATGAGATACACAGATATATGTGCGTAAGAAAAATTAATGAAAAAAAAGATGTCATGAACTTGAGAGAGAGGAGGGAGGGGTATATAGGAGGTTCTTGAGGGAGGAAATGGAAGGGGGAAATGGTGTGATTATATTATAATCTCAAAAAAAAATAAAAGAAGTAAATTTTAAACTCTCACTTGTAACTCCGACTTCTCTATGGACCACGAGAAGACGTTGCAGAAAGTGTGTTATGAGGTAATGAAGAAAGTTTGTTTAAAATGGCTACAGTCAGAAAGATGAGGCAAAAAGCTGAGCAAGCTCATGTAGAAGAACTTTTAAAGGCCAATGACAGTGTGGAAACCCATTACACTTCCTGTTCACCCACTGTAAGGTGAGCCTTGACCTATATGCTGTAGATATAAGGACTAGAATTTTCAGACAGGAATCTAAGCCTCAAGAAACTAGAAATGTTGTTGGTAGAGCATGAAGACATGAAGGATCTGAAAGATTCACATAATATCATGTGGCTATCTCTTAGACTATACTCTGTATGTTAGTCAGCTTTCTACTACTTGGACATAAACTCAACATAACTTAAAGGGAAAAAAGGTCCATTTTGACTCACACTCTCCAAGGTTTTAGTCCAGGGTCACTTGGCTCTATTGTTGTCTTATGCTTTCAGGATAGAGACTCATGTAGGAGTCATCTCATAGTTGCCAAGTAATGAAAGAGAAAGATAATTAGAGGCCAGAGTTCCAGTATTTCCTTCAAGGGCCCTCCCTCAAGGGTTTAACTTCCTTCAATTATGTGTCACCTCTTAAAAGGTTCAGACCACATTTTCTTTAAAGGCTGGGATCTTGAGATACACTCTCAGTCCAGACTATGACACCCCAATCACACAATGGGGGACATAAGAACAAGAAATGTGATTCTGCAATGACAGATGTAAGGGGAGAAGCAAGTCCTGTGAAGAAGCATTGATTCTGTTGAGGTGGTAGCACAATGCAAAGACACACAAAGGATCCCGCAGACAGAAAGTCAAATCACAGGCTGGGAACTTCAGAAGAGGAGGACGCCAGTGCAGATCAAACTATCAAGGGACAACAAAGATTTTTTTTTTGAATAGAAGAAGAATGGTGGAGGAGAAACAGAAGGGAGGAGATAGAGAAAGGAGGAGGAAGGGAGGACAGAGGAAATATATAATAAGTAAGCAACAGGAGTATCTAAGAGGTTGGTTTCCCATTGTCTCATGAAGCCATGATCCCTGAGCTTGGTAAAAGAGCTAGAATTCTTAGGGCAAGATGGAGGGTAATATAAGTGGCCTAACTGGGGCTATGTGGCAGTAATGAGTGTCTTACTGTCTTTATCTCAACAGGAAGCAGAGTCTCATACATTCTCCAGGAGATTGCAGGCTCTTTCTCCTTCCTCTGGAGAGACAGCACCCTGATCTTGTAATATGCTCCTAGTTCCCAACTTACCTAGAAAAGACACTTGTGCATGGAAATACAGTCTGATCAACTAGCCCTTCAACTTGGAAGAGGCAGCCTTGTTAATCAGGAACCCTCTCTCTCCCACTGTTGCCTTTTCCCTGTAATAAACACTGAGAGCGGTATTTATCTCGTAGGAAGGAAAGTCTCCAAAGGGATTTCTTATTTTCTCACTGGAATCCAATCGCTGTGCTATCCTGTCAAGGACACGTTTTCCTGCCTTTTTAAGTTTAGTTCTTTTGACATTCTCTTTATATATCTGATTAAACTTGTTATATTTAAAGTGAGGCCTTTTGACTTCTCGCTAACTCCTACTACTGTTCTCTTTTAGAAGTGGCTAAAAATAACTAAGACACAAACTTCCTCACCTGCCACAAGGAAGGTGGAAATTTATTTTCTAGTTCGGAAATTCTTTCACTGACATATACTTGGTAAGACTGCAATAAACAATATTCTGTTGGCATGCCATGCTCTGTATTCAGTGTTGTATAATTAAGCATTTCTAAAATCCCCAGGAAGGTGTCATTTTAAATACCACAAAGAGATACTGAGTGTATCATCTGAAATACAGAGAACCTCATTAACATTTGTATGAAGACTAAAATAACAAAATAACACCTTCACACTTTAAAAAAACAAAACTTCTTTTTTGTTTTAATCCACAATTTGTACAGACACTTTCCTTGTAGGCACTTTGATTAATACCTTCTTGTTTTGAATGATTCACGGGAAAGGGTGTGAAAATTACCTGCAAGTCACTTAAGCATGTCTGGCTGTGGAGTATGACAGTAACAAATGGAGACTTTCTCTGTGCTACAGTCTTACTATAGTGTGATACTGTTTGCATCACACTGGAAAAGAAATTCAACCATTGATGGAAATGCATTTATGTAAACACTTTGAAAATATGTTGCCAAAGCAAATAGTTCCCCTTTTCACTACCCTGATTTCTCT
>CABHPH010148240.1:0-22287 GCA_902168325.1 Peromyscus nudipes | reverse complement strand
CCCCTATTCCCATCTCCTCCAGGGCAAAGACTCCCCTGAGGATTGAGTTCAACTTGGTAGATTCAGTCCAGGCAGGTCCAGTCCCCTTCTCCTAGACTGAGCCAAGTGTCCCTGTATAAGCCCCAGATTCCAAACAGCCAGCACATGCACTGAGAACAAACAGGTCCTGGTCCCAGTGCCTGGATGCCTCCCAAACAGATCAAGCTAATCAACTGTCTCACTTATCCAGAGGGCCTGATCCAGTTGGGGGCTCCTCAGCTATTGGTTCATAGTTCATGTGTTTCCATTCATTTGGCTATTTGTCCCTGTGCTTTTTCCAGTCTTGGTCTCAACAATTCTCGCTCATACAATCCCTCCTCTTTCTCACCAATTGGACTCCTGGAGCTCCACCTGGAGCCTGGCCTTGGATCTCTGCATCCTCTTCCCTCAGTCATTGGATGAGGTTTCTAGCACGACAATTAGGGTGTTTGGCCATCCTATCACCAGGTCAGTACAGCTGTCTCGTGACCATTGCCAGTAGTCTATTGTGGAGGTATCTTTGTGGATTTCTGTGGACCTCTCTAGCACTTTGCTTCTTCCTATTCTCATGTGGTATAGAGGGAAGATTCTTATAGTATAGTCATCTTGGTGATTTGACTGTAGTCACTCAAATTTTTACTTCAATTCATTGCTTATTTCAGTTCTGAGAAACTTGTTTTTTCCCTTATTTAAAA
This sequence comes from Peromyscus nudipes, assembly GCA_902168325.1. Taxonomy (NCBI): domain Eukaryota; kingdom Metazoa; phylum Chordata; class Mammalia; order Rodentia; family Cricetidae; genus Peromyscus; species Peromyscus nudipes. The sequence continues at coordinate 21,574 of CABHPH010148240.1, read as the reverse complement.
TAATCCCTTTCCTCTGATTTCTGTTCAGATAAAATCAGTAGAGGAGGGAGTCCTTTTCCTTTCTTCTATAAAGCATGGAACTCAAGTAAGAACCAGTGGCTCCAGCCCTTGCGCTCTGTGGAGTGTGAGAGGAAATTTTTCCTTTAATCCACATTGTATATCTCTACTGTACAAGGGCACAGGAGATGGCCTGCACTCTGAAGGGCAAGTGGCTTCTAGGGATGGCCAGATCTCAGAATGGATTTATTGAGCAATAGAATGAAAATACCAAGAGATGAGACAAGGTTGAGGAACAGATATAGAGTGATGAGGAATATTAGATTTGCCCAATGGAAAGAGTATGCAAACAAGAAGGGGCATTTCCAAATGTTGAGCTGAATAAAATATTTAAAATTAAGAATGCAAATTAAAATTTTGCAAAAAAAAAATCAATGTTGGTGCCAACAGGAACACCTTGGCACAAGTGTCCATTTCCTTATAATCATTAAAACCAATCTTCTTATGGGGTTGTTCGTCCCTGAATCTTTGAAGTTATACCCTAAGTGAGCTTACCCATAGCATACTAATGATCTGTTCTTACTCAACAGCTAACTCAACAGTCCTCAGGGACTGAAAAAGATCCACAAATTCAGTACACTTAAAAATCTAAAAGTAGTCAGTACACTGCACAGACTGTCCTGGGTTCTGTGTTTCCACCGGGCATAAATGTGCATGCTGAGTACATTTTTTGGCATTATTAATTTCCATCTTCAGAACAGGTAAATGATACTTAATAATGTGTGTGCTGTAAAATGACCAGACATGTACCTATTGAATTTCTTACAGCCTGCTACATTACACTGTCCCCAGATGTAAGCCAAGTTGATAAGTAAATATGGGAATCAACAGTGACTTAATGATGCAGGGATTCCTTATCAATCATTGTAGGTTTTTTTTTTACTCTAAAAATATGAATATAGGCCCATGATTTTTCTTAAGAAATAATTTAAAAGACCACTACTGATATAACAGAGCTGTTCAGAAGATACAACATGACTGAGGGCAAGACTTATTTGAGAAAATACTTTGGTATCCCTTCTTACCCATTAGGATACACATTCACAGTTAAAGTGAACTTGCACACGATGCTAAAATTGAGGGCTCTGTGAAGATCCCTCTACTTGATAAAGTGCTTATTGAACACCTTCAAACTTCGTGACACTGTGTTGGGTTCTGAAAATTCAACAATAAACAAGACTGAGTTTCTGCCATCAGGAAACTCAAACACAAGGGAATTTCTAAACTAAAGGGAAGGTAAAGGAAATGGGTAGCAGTTTTGCCAACAGAAAAAAAAATCATTTCCACTTCATGGTAGCTCTACAGCCATGAGGGAACTAAGCTATCATACCCAACCAGCCATCTCCACAAAATAGCATATGTATTCCCCATCCCCACTAGTCAAGCACTGAAAAGTATTAAGATAATTTGCATCATTACAGAATCACTCCCTATCACCAGCAATAACCTTAACACTATCACCCATCAATAACAACACAATCAACCACAAATGCCTCTGTCACCAAAACCAGCATCATCACCATCTGCATCACCAATGCCACCAGCAACAACCATACAACCAACATACCACAAACACCACCCTCCTTAACTAGTATCAGTGAAGTGCATGGGAAAACCACAGATTTGGCACTGTGATCACCAGTATTGGACCCGACTATGCCATCCACTTATCCAGTGAGTTAGCTCTCTGAGCTTTACCTATTTCAACTCAAAGATAATATAGAAAACTAGGCTTTCACCATGAAATGGAATAAAATAAATGACACAAAATAAGCACCTGGTATATGATAGAAAGTCAACAATTAAAGATGCTATAACTGGGCCAGAAAGATGTCTCCATGGGTTAAGACATTTGCTGCCATACCTGACAACCTGAGTTCAATAACAAGGACTCACGTGGGAGAAGAAAACTAACTCTAGCAAATTGTCCTCTGGATCCCATGCACATTCCATGGCACGTGAGTGCAAACGCGCGCGCGCGCGCGCACACACACACACACACACTACACACACACACATAGTTAATAGATAAATAAATAAGAAATGCAATAAAATTAATTTTCAAATATTTTAAATGTTATACTCAGCAAGACACTTTTGTAAAATTGTGGTATCCAACACATATCATCATAGAAAAAGCCAAAATAAAAGAGGCATAATGATTAATTAGATGGGTATTGTGCCATAGGCCTACAATCCCAGAGACAAACCTGGGGGACACCACGCCCTGAAATCCACCACGGTGCATTAGAGAAGCACTTGGAATGGATTTACCATTTATTGATCAGCAGATGTTCACATTTGGCCACTGAGGCATATGCTCTGAAGAAACCCGGGGTAAAGAAGGGGAGCGATGCCCCTCCCCAGCCGTTCACCAAGAGAACAAAAATATCAAATAAAAATCCTTCCTTTGCTTCTCTGGGAATCTGCTTCTGGCCCTGCTGTGTGCTACCTAATCTTTAATTTATGGAGTCAACAGAAATACCCTGTCTTTGGCAGCACAGACGGCGGACAAATAGCAAGAGCATTGATTTTGGTATTTGGCCAAACTGATGGTATCATTATGTTGACTGAATATCACTGTCCCTAATAAAAATGTTTTATGTGGAGCCTAAGGGAAGGGGAAGACTGGCTTAGGGAAAGGAGAGGAAGAAACGCCATTGGCAAGGGCTTTCCTGTCAGGCCACTTGGTCTCTGCATTTAAGCATTAAGTAGTGACTTTCTGATGCTTGTCTCTGGTGCTTAATTTTATTTCTTTTTTCCTCAGCATGTTAATGTCACCAAACATTTGGCAAAAGAACTAAGAATTGTAAATATAATTTAGTTTTCTGCTTCAGTACATATTTGCTATAGAGCAGTTAAAATATTTGATTAAAATATATGTAAAATATGTGATCAAGCTTTTAATTAATTCAATTACCAAAACTAACACCATTAGTCGAAGATATGATATGTATACTCAGAACACAAATGAGCTTTAAGAACAGATGCCTCTCTGAAGACGTCCACTCCACCTGTTTCTACTTAAAAAAACTAAACGCAGCCACATCAATGCGACATGGAAAAGTAATTAATGGTTATTTTACAATGCATTTTAGGTGTTAGCATGACCACATTTAGTGCTAATGATAGATTCAGGAAGCAGATGTGAGCAAGTCATCTGTGAGCTGCAAATGAATTTTGATACATTGAAGATTATAGAATAAAATGATATTTGCCTAAAGAATCTTGAGTAGTAGCAAGCAGGTAGAATTGGCTCTTTGAGTTTTTTGTTACAATGATAAACTTTATATTGTTATGCATACATATAAGTTATCAGGTAAAATGACCTACATCTCCGAATTTTACATGTGGCATTCTGGCCTAGACAACACAGACACACATTTTCCATTACAGAATGTGAATGTAAACATAAGGATGTGTCTGTATCAGTCTCAACAATATCAAGTCTCTGCTGTTTTCCGTGTTGTCATTATTATTTTAGTCTATGAGACTTTGCTTTTTATTGAGATGTGGCTGACACATAAGAACACATGTTTAATGTATATATTTGGATGCATGTGGGAAAAGTATATATTGGGAAATAGTCACCATATGTAATGCCGTACACTTAGCCACTGCCTCTCAAAGGTTCCCCTCTCCCTGTTTTTCTTGTAAGAACATCTAGGAAGATTTTCCCTCTTCATTTTTCAAGCACATAGTAGAGTATTGTAACTGCATGCATTATGTTACAGATCAGGCCTCTGGGATGTAGTCTTTGATCGGTACCTCCCAAACTCCTCTTCCTCCCAGAACCCACCAACGTCATTTAAGCTTTTGCTTCTAGGCTTTGAACTGTAAGCTTTCTGATGTGAGTGTGATCATGTATTCCTCTGCTTCTCGCTTAATCCATGTAGCATAACGCCTTCAAAGACGTATCCATATTACAGCAAAGGCAGAGTGGGATTTCCTTGTCTTTTGAAGCCGAATAATATTCCAGTGTGTGCACAGGCATGTATGGATTTCACATGTTCATCTGCTGATGGACATGTGAGCTGTGGAAATGGATGTTTTAAATGGTGCTGCAATTAATGGGAAGGTGAAGATATCTCTTCAAGACCCAATTTCCATTCCTTTGGGTTTCATCTACAAGGGGCATTTCTGGGTCATACATCACTTCCATCTTTAATATTTTGAAGAGCCTCTGTACTGTTTTTCACAGCGAATAAATTTACATTTCTATCAAATGTGTACAAGAAATTCCTTTATTAGATATCCATGCTAACAGTTGTTTTTGTTTCATTGTGGATAATAGCCACTGCATTGTTTCATAGCTGTAAATATTTAGGAAATATATATATATATTACATCTTTAAAATATATTCAGCTTCTATCTGAAATTGTATATCCTTTTACAAGATCTTTTCATTTCTCCCACCTCCCAGCTCCTAGAAACAGCCTTTAGGTCCTGCGTATGTAACATTTCTAGCTTTCTCATTCAAGTGAGAGCATTCAGTATTCGTTTTCTGCGTCTGGTTTATCTCTATCTTTTAGGTTTAAATTTCGCTCTGTGTATTTGCATGTCATGTTCCCTTCATCCATCTATCTGCTGACAGAGCAGTTCATTTCTACACCTTGGGAATTCTGAATGAAACTGCAATGCACAGGAGAGTGAAGATATCTCATTGAGGTTCTTTGTGGTTGCTTACTAAATTACTGATTATTATGATTAATAAATCATGTGGGAGTTCTAGTTTCTTAATAGTTGTGTTAATTTGCCAAGAACATGATTGGTTGCTTGTAGACCTGGACATTTTTTTTTTAGATTGTCAAAATTGTAGTAACTAAAATAGAAACATTAAAAATATGAGTACTAATGAAAGCATAACTCAGATTCCATTGGGGTAACAATGAAATGTCTTGACTGATGGGATCCTTTGGATGGGTTAGCTAGATATGTTTTAGGATTTCCATCAAATCTCTGGCTTTGTCTTCTTGGTCAGGTTCCTCAAGGAGATAGAACCAGCACCATGTTAAATGGTGTCCCCAAATAATTTATGCCCACCTGGAACCTTATAGTGTGACTTTATCTGGAAGCAGTGATTTGTGGATGGAATTCATCAAAATGAGGTTGTATTAGATGAGAGTAGTCCTACTGTGGTTAGCTTAACTGGCAACTTGACAGCCTAGGGTCATCAGAAATGAAAGCCTCTACTAAGGATTTGCCTAGATGAGATCTGTGGGTCTCTCTGTCTTGATTAATTATTGATGCAGGAGGGCCCTGTCAACTGTGGTCAGTACAAGTCTTGGGTAGTTGGTTCTGGGCTATATAAGAAATCTAGCTAAACATGAGCCTATGAGAGACAAAGTCAGCAGGCAGCATTCCTTCATGGGTTTTGCTTAAGGTTCCTGCCTTGACTTCCCTCAATGGTGAATAACCTGCTATCCAAACAAAAAACAACAAACAAAAAAAGTTATCCCTTATGCTGCTTTTGGTTAGTGTGTTTTAATTGTGGAACAGAAGGAAACCAGGACAATTCTCTAAATCCAATTTGCAGTGTCCTTGTTAAAAGAAGAGAGAGACAGAGACAGCTAGAGGAGGCCACTCGAAGACCAACTGAGAGAATAATGCTAAAAAACAACAAAGACCAGAGAATGCTGGGGACCACTACCAGCCAGCAAGAGGTAAACAGGACCTTCAGAGGAAGGACAGCCCTGTGGGCATATCACTGCTGGCTTTCTATTCTCCACATGTTTAAAAATAAATGGATGTTGATTTTAGGTACCATACGGTGACTTTTTATAACAATCTTAGGAGACACCTCTTCCACTCTAATGGCAAGAGTAAACTCTTTTTTTTTTTTTTTTTTGGTTTTTTCGAGACAGGGTTTCTCTGTGTAGCTTTGCGCCTTTCCTGGAACTCACTTGGTAGCCCAGGCTGGCCTCGAACTCACAGAGATCCGCCTGCCTCTGCCTCCAGAAGAGTAAACTCTTTAGATAGCAGTAGGCAGTATTTCATCATCGTCCCTTACTGGTACTCTGTGTTAAGGATCACGGTGACCCACAGAAGCCGTGATTTCAGTGAGAATTGACTCCATGTATACTTCTCTGGCTTCCTTTTTTGCAAGATTAGTTACATCCCTTGCATAAATTGCCATGGCAGAGACCCTACCTTTCTTAGATTCGACTGGAAGATATCTTAGAGTGCATTTGTCCCCTACACTTGACCTAAATCTATCATACTATGAGAAGCCTGTACCTGGCAGAGAAAATACTATTTTTTTTCTTCCATGCACTCAACACTGAGTAGTACCTGGAGAGATTTGTACAGAGACAGCTGTCTGGCAGGAGCTGTAACCTTCAGCGGAGGATCACAGCCAAACTCAAGCCCTGGTCTAGCAGAGAAAAGTGATAAATATCTTGACTTCCCTTTCCTTTCACCCTCTCTCTCATTGCCAAAGCTTCTTGTTGCCTGCATGTATACAGGGTCAAGAACACATTGAAGATATCCACAGATGCCAGCCTCATCCAGAGCACAGAGAACAGAGGAAATCAGACGGTGGAGCCAGAGGGACAAAGGGAAGACACTCAGCTAAGTGGTGAAATAATACAGGAAATGGAAGAAGATATAGCCAGACATACATAGAAATGTAAACAAGACTCTTTATTCATTAAATAATGAATCTATGACTTTAAACTAAGAAAGCAAACTGATGGATTATGATTTGGAGATTTTAGGCAAATCAATCAAAATATGCTGAAACCCTCACATAATATTTCAACTGACTAGCCCTGAAAGAAGTAAGGTTGAACCTTGCCCGTATCAACCCTCTTCTGACACTCTTTGGCCTTTGGGGTGTCTCCTCAGCACTCTTTGATCTTTCCACTTCTTGGCATCAAAGAGGGTGCTAAATTCTGCACTGCATGGAATTTAATGCAAAGAATGTGTGGATGGTGCAGAGAACAAAACTCAACCTCCAGCCAGGCCTGTATGATTGATTATGCTTCTATACCCATCTACAAGATCAATCTACTCTCCTTGAAAAAGAATCTTTTCTAAGTTCACATGACTCTGAAGCTAATCCAATATACTCCAGCCCCTCATTGAGTACAACTGAGATGAGTGATAGACCCCAGCACACCTGCTTCTGTGAGGAAAAAAAATTCAAAGTCATCTTTCATAAGGGTACCGCTAGCCATTAAAATGACAAGCAGCAACAGGAAGCAACTAGCATGTGTGACAAAAGACAGCAAGGCATCCTGAAGCAGGAGCAGGGCAGCCTGGTCATGTGAGTCCATCTTCCCCCTGGGGGAGTAGAAGTGGCCTCTTCCCTCTGAACTGCTTCCCACTGATGCCCGGAAGAAGAGCAGCATGAGAGGCATCCCACCCATGATCTTAGATTTTACCTTAGACCTTAGGACAGCAACTAAGGAAAAAACAACAACAAAAAAAAAAAAAAAAAACAAGCAAACAAAAAAAAAAAAAAAAAAAAAAAAAAAAAAAAAAAAACGCCTTTAAGTTCAAGGTTTTCAGCCAGGCCTGATGTCCTTGCCCTGAAATCCAAAGTACTCTCCAGACTGAAGCAGGAAGGTTACCTGAACTACAGAAAAAAATTCCAAACCAATCTAAGCACCTTAAGGATATGTTGTCTTAAAGGGAAAATAAAAACAAACAAACAAACAAAAACCCCCAAGGGCTGGACATATAACTAAATGACACAGCGCTTCCCTAGAATATCAGCATCTGCGAGGCCCTAGGTTTGTTCACTGAGACCTAAAAATTAAACTGTGGTGAACATGAGAGAGACCCTCATTGGTACTCAGATGTTGGGCTTCACGATTCACTGAGTGTTGGGTAGACCCACCAGCTTGGGTTGTAGTGACAGTGACTTGCCATTATACCATAAGCTGGAAAAAGAGATTATCAAAAACTATCTTTAACAAAATAGTGAATAAGATGAAGTACAGGAGAATGAGGATAAGGAATAACGGGAAAATCAATAGATCTTCCAGGATTAGCTCACTTTTCTCATTTAAGTTTTGATCCTCATTCTTTAAAAAGTTGTTTATTTTACCTTTCAAAGGTAGTTATTCAAATACCACCCAAGTTATAAGATTATACCGATTTTCATACAGAAATTCATCTTTGCAAAAATGTTGAATTTTCCTGCACAATTTTTTTCATCTCTTAAAAGTGTCCCCACAGCTACATCTACAGATGTGATCAGGTATTTAAAATTTTAAAAATTAAAGGCTCGATTTCTTGTCAATTGTGTGTAATATAGATTTATCCAACACTGTTTTAAGCTTACTTAAATAAGCGGACAGGATCAAATTTGAAGCCCTTTCAATTCCGGGTTGGTGACTTTTTTATAATAATTTTGAAAAAAAAAACCACAACTCTAATAGTTGTCATTTGTTAAACCTCAAAATGGTTGAGGTTTAACAAAGCATTTTAATAAGAATGACTTGCTTAAGAATTCATATTCTGTCTTGCTTGTAGTTATTTTTCTATACATGTGTACTCAGACATAAATGGGAATCAAGATAAAGACAATGTTTCTATTCAAGAATGTGTAATGTAGCCTAGCAGTCAGGCACATTCAGAGGGACTCATATCAGAACAGTGCCATGACAAGTTCAAGATCTGTGTGGTTTATTAGTACTGCTGGAGAGCCAGGTTCTGATCTACATCTTTAGACATAGCCAGAAATAAGGACTGGATATCTACTGTGGGATGTCTTTCTGTGTGCTGTGAATATGTGTTGCTCTGATTGGTTGATAAATAAAGCAGCATTGGCCTATGGTAAGGCAGCTTAGAGATAGGTGGAAACACAAGCAGAGAGACAGAAAGAGAAAGGAGAGGAGGAGATGCCAGCCACTGCCAAGAGAAACAAGATGTGAAAATATCGGTAAGCCACAGCCATGTAGCAATTTAAAGATTAATAGAAATGGGTTAAGTTATAGGTGCTAGCGAGAAGCCTGAGCCATTAGGCCATTCTGAGTGATTATTTTATAAGCAGCTGAGGGACTGCAGGTGAGAGAGATTTGTCCTGACCTTGGACTAGGCAGGACACAGGAAAACTGCTCACTACAGATGTCTGCAAATTGGGCCAAAAAAATTGATATAAAAGCTAGTACACACCAACACAGACATAGTAAAGCAAAGGAGGCTATCTATGTATCTTCATAGCCCAAATGAGAAAGACATAGGAGCTCAGCTACTGAGTTCTCAAAGCTATAGGTTCTACAATCTTTTTGGTCTTTGATAGAGGAACAAATCCTCTGACAGTCTTCCAGAGCAGTGTGGACCTAGTTTCATGGCCAGCCTTCACTCTCCTAGAGGAGGACATTTGTTCTCTCTGAACTTCAGTCTCCTCGTCCATAATGGTGCCTAACTCTTGACAGATGGGTCAGTCTTGTGTGTTTCAAAGTGAGAACTACAAACCATGGCAATAAAGCCCCTCAGCAGAACATCTTCCTGGCAGTCAAAAGAGAAAAAAGGCCCGTGGTCAGTAGCAACAGTTGGTGCAGCAGCAGTAGCAGCTTTGATCTGGAACTACCATGGGAGAATCTTTGTCAACACAACAGCTGGTGGCCAGGAAGCAAAGTGCCTGAGAGAAGGATGGCTGTCAGTCTTCCACACCACGCCCTTGAACCTGACTCTCATTCTCCTCCCATAGTGTTGTCTTCCCTCGTTTACCTAAACAGACTAGGTTTCTAGAAACAAAATTGTTGAGGATTATTAGCAAAACAAGCAGAATAGCATACGAGCATGGTGACCCTCTTATTAAGCACTTGAAGTCACTACATGCCTGAAACAGGCTGTCATGGGAACACAGACCAGGCAAAATCTCAACTGCAAGCAATTGATCTATTATTTATAAATAAACAGCTCTGCAGATCATTAAAAAAAATAAACCTAGGTCTAGCAAGATAGCCTGGGAGATGATAAAAATAAAAAAAAAGACAACGAAAACTTCAGTAGGCCAGTCTAAACTACTGAACCACCCCATGCAGTCTTCTCTGGGCTAATGAGACCTCAGCACTGTGGACGGATCTGCTTTAGCAATGCTGTGCTGCATTTGCTGGTTTTAGTATCACTTGCTAAGCAAATGGCTAGTAATAGCCCTGCCAAGCACACGCCAGTATATTTAATTTGAATTAAGTGAAGAACACTACAGCAAATGCTTGGGCTTTTTCTAATGTCAACTTCCTTCCATTTCCTCAGCCAGCACCTGGGTTCCAGCCCTCATTATCTCCCATTCCACTATTCAAATAACCTGCTCTTTCTCTCAGGGCTTCCTCCTCGATTTTTCCTTTCTGGCTCACCCGGACACCAGACTTGGAGAGACCTCGTCCTTGGGCCTGCTGTGAGTGTGTCTCTGAGCTGTGTACAGACTGCAGCCCCTCCTCTGCCTCCACACCTTGGCCTCACCTTCAAAGCTCTCATCTGGATCCATGCCAAATTACTCACATAAGCCTAATGGTCACCCAAACAGAGCTGTTAGCTATTTCTTAAACATGCCCTGTACCCTCATCTCCACAACTGTCATACAGACGCCTCTGTTCTTTCCTCTCTATACCTGTTTTCAAAATTAGCATTCCCACACCACACATTAATGCTCTATTAATTAATAGAGATATCATCAAACCATTAACAGGACACGGGTCTAGCAGACCATCATTCCACTGTCCCAAATAATCAATAGTTTCTTTTAACAGTAAATGAAACACTAACAATAGATGGTTTCAAAATAATTTTGCATGTATATACAGTACAATCTATCATTTTGCAAAGAGATTTTTCTATATGAACATAAGTGAAATAATACTTTATCCAAATTGTAGACAATTTTTGTTACATGGAGAATATAGGTTTTATACATTTCTGTTTTCTCAAATTCTCCACATGAACCACAAAGCATTTGGCCCTTAATTTAACAATCTCATTATTGAAAGTATGCTTGGCTCCCATCTGTGTATTCTGCCTTTATAAAAGCCACTGGCCATGGCCCAGCTATATTACATATGCGAGGTGTCAGCATGATAGGAGCTCTCTCACCAGATCCTCTACATATTTTTAAAAGATTTTATTACTATTATTTAATTGTCTATGTATGCACGTGGGTTTCTGTGCATTGGTAAAGTACCTGGAGAGGCCAGAAGAGGGCATCAGATCCCCAGGAGCTGGAGTTTCAGGCAGTTATGAGACACCTGACAGAGGTGCTGGGCATCAAACTTGGCTCCTCTGGGCAAGAAGTACGTGACCTTAACCACTGAGCAGTCTCTCCATCCCTCTTATATTCTGACACATACCCATACATACTCACTCAAGTTCCTTCTTAACTACATGGTACTCACACAGCCACCAAGCCCCATATCAATGTGACTCTTAAAGATTTTATCCTATCCCATCAGAGCATATTTTATTGTAAGTGAGGGTTGTTCACTAGTTTTATCCAACTACTCCAGGCATAACATAGGAACTATGTTTTGTCCACAATCTCCAGGAATGAAAAGTTTTAATGAGTGCATAAAATCATATCATAGTCTCTTAGATGAAAATCTGAATATGTAAATAAAAGGAAATCCCTTGTGGGCCTCATCTGTATCATCACTCCCCATTACTACTTAACATCAATAAGTTACTCACGAAAGATTATAACAACTTTAGTTCACAATCAAGTAATAGACTTTTGTGGAGGGAAGTTTCTCTGGTCCTGCCTTGCCCAAAAGTCTGGATGAATCTCTCCCCGCCGCAGTCCCACAGCTGCTTATAAAATACCCACACAGAGGCTTATACTAATTACAGACTATATGGCCTATGGCTTCAGCTTCTTAATAGCTAGCTCTTTCATCTTAAATTAACCCATTTCTATAAATCTATATGTTGCCACATGACTGTGGCATTACCCTTCTGCTGACATCTTGCTGATCCTTCCGCACAGTGGGCTGGTGTCTTCCCTGACTCCATCCTTCTCTCTGTATCTCTTCCTGGATTTCCTGCCTGGCTGTAAGCTTTCTTGCCATAGGCCCAAACAGCTTTCTTTATTATCCAATGGAAGCCACACATATTCACAGCATACAGAAAGATATCCCACAGCAGACTTTGAAATAAGAACCAAGGAAATGTGGTTTATTTACTTGTAACTCTCGTTTCTCATTTCTAAGTAAATACCTGGAGCAGGAACACAAATGGCTGTGTTTGCTAAATCATTGTGTATTCAGTCTGGTCAGGCAGCAAATGTAATTGTAGAGAACTCATGTGGAGTCCTTTGCTACCACGCCTGTTTGGGAGGACACTGCTTGCTTTACCATACAATCACATTTCTAGCATGTCATAGTAGTGTCCACAAAAATCCTCTGAAAGCATCATTACATCTCCTTTTCTCACACACTCTCAGTGAATTCATAAGCAAATTGCAAATTCATAAGCTATACACATATCTTTATCAAATCTTGGAAGAGTTCTTCAATTCTGTTAGAAACATGATGATTTGAAAAACCTGTTAATGTAGGGGGCTGAAGAGGTGGCTCAGCAGTTAAGAGCACTTGCCACACAATCATGAGGGTCAGAGTTAAGACTCCAGCATCCATGTTCCCTGAGTTCTAGTAACTCCAACTCCGAGCGATCTGATGCCCTCTTCTGGCTTCCACTCACACACAGGCCTACACTCTGCACCTGCACAAATGTGTACATTCTCTCTCTCTCTCTCTCTCTCTCTCTCTCTCTCTCTCTCTCTTTCTCTCTCTCTCTATCTATCTCTATCTCTCTATCTCTATCTCTATCTCTCTGTCATCTATCTATCTCTATCTCTCTGACACACATACAAATAAATAAATATCTAAAAATAAGCTTCTGCTATATGATATAACGATATCCCAATTTTTAAATTTAGCAATTGGGATGATCAGTCCCAGTTTTCAACTTGACAAGATGTGGAATCAACTAAAAGATACTATTGGGGGTTCAGGGAGAGCATTTCCAAGAATAGTTAACTGAGAGGACAAGATGTGCCACACACACCCAGAGTGAGCACTGTCTTCCAACAGCCTGCTTGCCCTCACTTCCTGATGGTATGTGTATCCCTCCTCCTCCTCCTCCTCCTCTCCCACTCCCCCTCCTCCTCCTCACCCTCTCCTTCTTCCTCCTTTCCTTTCCTCCTTCTCCTGCCACCAATCTCAACTCACAGAAGACATCAATTTCTTTAGCCTTCCCACATGGACTGAAGACTAGCATCTTCCTGGGAATCTTCCAGACATTCTGCACCAGATTGGAACTACTGAGGCGTCCAGCTTTATTACTTGAGCAGCTACCAATCTGTCAGCTGGCCTGGTGAGCAGATGGCTGCTATTGGACTACCTAACCCCCCCCCCCCCCCCCCACCTCAAGCCAAGATAGTAAATCTCTTCTTATATACAAATCCTCTCGTTCTCTTCCTCTTAAAGACCCTGCCTAATACAACAGTTTCGTTTCACAAAAACCAAGACCCCCAAGTACATGTGCTCCTTGCTCTTCCAAATCTGTTGACTAAGCCTGAGGTGCAGAAACAACTGGAATCTCATCAGTCTCAGAGGTCCAGAGGTCCAACTCCCTTGTGTCTTCTAGACATTTCTGTTTGTTTCCTGTGCTGGGGTAGGATTTTATTGCAGGATAGATTCTCAGAGGTTGCCTTGACCCCCAAAGATCTAGAAAAAAAACAAAAACAAAAAACACAGCATAGACTGTAAGAAGGCAACCAAAAGAAAGGGGACACAGGATGAGAAGAAAACAATGGCTTTGCTTTTAGTAGCTACACAAACCAAAACAAGAAGGGAGGATGATTAACAACCCGCAAAATTGGCAGGAATGCTGGTGTACAGCTGTTTCTTCTGGATTGTACATGACAGTGTCGTCTTCAATCAAAACACAGTCATCTACATGAGAACCTCAGGAGACCAGGGTCACTAGCCTTCCCTCATGGAATGAGGAACAGAATAGAGAAGGCATAGATGCCTTTGCAGGGGTTCCACTGCTAAAGAGACTCCCCAGTCTTTAGAGGATTCCAGCCAGGCATGTATGAGGTAAACAATGGATGGGGTTTAATCTTTGGTGGCACAGCTACCTGTAAGTTACCTTTCTGATGAGCGTGATTTCCTTTAAATCTCTCATGTTTTTGAAAATCACACCAGTAAATTCACTAGTTCATCAAGGTGGACTTAGAATTACTTCTTTGGTCTTTGGTACCCTCTACATCCTGGGGGGGAAGAGACACTGCCTCCTCCCTAGAAAAAGTCTGTGAGAAGAGTGCAAGTTTTAAGTGGATATGAGTGTTGGGGTTTATTCAGTTTGTTACTGACCTTTGTATATATTGGGGTCAGGGGAGGCATGTGCAAGTGAGTGCAGTTGCCTGCAGAGGCCAGGAGTGGAAGCTAGAGTAATGGCAGATGTGCACCACCAAACAAAGATGCAGGGAACAGAACTCTGGTCCTCTGTAAAAACAGCACCTGCTCTTAACTGCTAAGCCATCTCTTTAGTCCAAGCATCTATATTCTTAAGGAATCTTGATACAACAGAAGAAAATTTATTCAACCACAAAGTGTGTGTGTGTGTGTGTGTGTGTGTGTGTGTGTGTGTGCGTGTGTGTGTGTGGTGTAGTGTGTAAATGAAATATACAGGTTTGAAGATGAAATTTCATGAATCAGAAATGTATAAGTCATACTCAGTATTTGATCTATCATCATAAACTGTGATATTAGGCAGCCCCATTCTCTTTCATCGTTTAAAAGCTTCCAAATTTTGGCCCTTAAGTTCATCTCCCAGCTCCTTAGGTGTGTATCAATTTCTCATGTGTGTTATAACTGCCTGCTATATATAATAGGCTTTGTAACTGAGGGGCAGGATTTGTTCTACAGAACCTCGAAAAATGATTTCCTCATAATAAACAATGAATGGACAGTGAACAAAATACTGGATGAGTACATTTTTCATTGAGGGATTAAGCAATCACACATCTAGGGTTTGGAGTGAGAGGTAAAATCATGACCATTTTTAGGGTCTAACCTTTCTGTGACTCAGTTCATACTCCTGAAGGGCTCCCATCTTTCTATTTAATCTCTAGATTCCCAGGAGAGTCGTCATCTCTCTAATCTTTCTACTTCTGCACCTGCCAGCATGGACACAGTATAGTGGGATATCAGACCAGTAGGACTAGTATTGTGCTAAGCCAGCAGTTCTCAACCTGTGGGTTGTGACACCTTGGGGGTCAAATGACCCATTCACAGGGGTCACCTAAGACCATCAGGAGACACAGATATTTACATCACAATTCACAACAATAGCAAATTACAGTAATGAAGTAGCAACAAAAAAATTTTATGGTTGGGGCTCACCACAACACGAGGAACTGTATTAAAGGGTCACAGCATTAGGGAGGTTGAGAACCACTCATCTAAGCCAGGAGGCATCCTAATTTTGAGTTTGTCACAGGTGCTCACTCTCCTCGGGACTGGTGTAAAGTTTGTTTTTGGGGAATCCGTGGCTGATAAGTGAAATTAAGTTAATTATAAGATAAAAATATTTTTTTTTAAAAAAGAAAAACATTGAAGTGGCAGGCCAGTAGCATGATGGATAACATTGTGGTGGTATTGTGTTCCAAAATATTGTGTACCTTAATAAACTTATCTGGGGTCAGAGAACAGGACAGCCACAATATTAAACATGAGGATAGGCAGTGGTAGCATACGCCTTTAATCCTAGCATTCCAGAGGCAGAAATTCATGTGTTCAAGGATACACCCAAGCATGGTGACCTACGCCTTTAATCCCAGAAAGTCAGCCTTTAATCCCAGGGAGTGGTGGTAGAAAGCAGAAAGGTATATAAGGCGTGAGGACCAGAAACTAGAGGCATTTGCCCTGGGGAGGCCTTTGGCCTGGAGAAGCATGTGGCTGGTTAAGCTTTCAGGCTTTTAGCAGCAGTTCAGCTGAGACCCATTCTGGATGAGGGCTCGGGGCATCCAGTCTGAGGAAACAAGATCAGCTGAGGATCCAGCGAGGTGAGATAGCTGTGGCATGTTCTGTCTCTCTGACCTTCCAGTGTTCACCCCAATACCTGGCCTCAGGTTTGATTTTATTAAAAAGAACTTTTAAGACTCATGCTACATAACATGTCTCACAAGATATCACAAAACCTTAAAGACTGCACAGAAGAGTCAGTGAGATGGCCAGCCGGTAAAAGCAATTTCTGTACACACCTGAGGACCTGAGTTCCATCCCATGATCCTTTGGTGGAAGGAAAGAACTGGTTCCTGAGGGTTGTCATCTGAGTTCCACAAGTGTGGCACCCACACTGGCAAACACACACACACACACACACACACACACACACACACACACACACAAATTAATAACAATAAGTTATTAATATTATTATATTATACATTAATATATTGTATAATTATATAATGTATTATATAATACATTAGGTGTTATATGTTTATTGTATTGATGTGTGGTTATATGGTGTATTACATGATTAATATAATTAATAATACATGATGATATAGTTATATATTAATATAATTAAAAATATGTTATTATTATGTTACACACAAGTTTTATTTGGAAGTTTTACCATACAAGTCCTGATGAATTATTAGCACTCATCACTGACTCAGACTTAGAAAGAGTGGGAGACTGGGTTCCAGGCAACAATACCTTGCCTGCAAAACATCAGGTGATTTAAACCCAGCATTAATGAAATGTGCATATAATTCTAAACATGAAGAAAGTAAAGAGAGGAGATGAGTGAACTGTACAATGACAGGCTTGGGGAGACAGGCTGACATAATGAGATGAAAATTTACATAAATAGCTCAGGATAATTTACCTGGGGAAAATCATCAGCCACTGAGTTTTAAAATGAAAACCCCATTCTCCTTTTGGAAATAAATAATGCTTAAAAAGAGCCTGGTTATAGTGGATAATAACTTGTATATGCACGTACTTTGTAATGCTGTTGTGAAACAGCCAATTGCTTTCCCAGGAGGATGAACATAAAGGATCATTTCAACCAGACACATAAGCACAGAGGAGAGAGCGTGCCTTCAGCAGCCTTAGAAATCACCTGGCTCTGCTATCTGTAACCAGTTCTTTCTCAATACAGAAAGAACACCTTAAAGTTGAAGAGAAGGCAATAAACATCCTAAAATGAATCAGAGTCCATTTAATTTGGAAAACCTTGAAAGAGACCAGGAAGAAGGTTATCCTGCCCACTCCAGTGCCGTCAGCCTCTGGCGACTGGACAGAAAGAGGAAGGATTATTAATGGCACAGACACTGAGTGCTTACTGTGAGCTCTGGCTTACTCGGGTTCATCAGCACCTAAATCCCACAGTAGATCACAGACATCACTGATTGACTGTGGTCCATTTTACAGGTAAGGACACCAAGGCTTAGTGACACTGGCTACATCAAATGAAGTATTGAAGCAGCTACATCCTCGCTGTCAGGACCAGGTCTGAGCTCTCCATCACTCCGAAGTATTTTTAGTATGACATTTTGCTATGGATACTGTAAGTCCATTTGTTCTTTTTGACTTCCAAGGCCCTCTATTAACTGAAGAGGAGGCCATCTCTTTTCTCTTCACTCTGATGGCTTTCAGAGATGCATTCATTACTGTCCTTTGAATTCTGAACTTTATACATCATGTCTGTGGGCCTTGACTGTGATGTAAGGTAATCTTGCCATTTCCTCTCCACTCAGCCAGCTATCCCAGTCCTCTTCACAGTTACTCATGATTCTCAGAGAACTTGAAATATCCTATTTCTAGAATAACATTCAGTTGATTCAAATACATGTTTACATCCCTATCCTCCTTCAATACAGTCCTCTATCTTCCCCCAACCCAAACCAGGCATCCTGGGTGCCATGTTTAAGTTCTGTCTAGTGGTACAAAGATGGAGTGAATTAGGAAGTTAGGAAAGATTTTAAAATCCAAAGATTGACATTCAAAGAGAATGATGGCATTTACAGAAAAGAAACCTAAAGTTTCAGTCTAATGTCCAAACCCATAGAACAAAAATCAGAAGGAAAAAATGGTGTGGAAAGAGTTAATTTAATGAGCTCAGCTTTAAGATACATTGATATTTGATGACCTGAAATTACCTACTTAAAATTCTGCAATAGCAGTAAGCAATTGCTGCTCTGTCAGAGAGAAATCCTGTGGTGTCAGGGTTATCCAGCTGTTTCTGGTTCTGGGGACTTTGCTCAAAAATTTACTCGAACTTCCACATATGGGATATGAGATATGAGATCATGAAAGGGCATAGAAATTGAATACGTCAAAACCTAAGGACATCAGATCCAAAAGTATGTCTACCTGGAGGAAGCCTACCCCTGGGAGAGATATGAGAGCCTGGGGATTGCTGAATGTCTGTGCTTTTTCCCAAGGCAATGCCATAGAAAGAAAAGCAATGATGAAGCCATCAGCTATCCTTTACCACACATGTTCCAATGCCATTGAAAAATGTCCCACATCTGTGTCTTAATGCTGGCATCTGCTTCAAATTATCCTCAGATGAGCTATACAGCTCTTGCCTAATTGGACACTATCAAAATGGCATGGCTGTTATTGCTTAGCTTCAAGCTGCCCTTTATACAGGAGTCTTTGCTTGTAATAAGTCTTCATTTTTACGTGAAGTAATCTTATTGTTATGAGAAATTCTAAAGGTAGTATATTCCAATCATTTGTGCAAAATACCATTTTCATAAAAGAATTAGTTCTCACCTAAATTTCTCATTGCCTTCTAACCTAGTAATTTTTAAATCCACTAGTCCAGAAGCAGTTGGAACAGAAATAAACAGACTTCGAAGTATTCTGTTCATCAGGAAATTAGAACTTTAGAGAGAGCAAAGACTTTTAACAGATGGTCAAGCTGAGGTTCAGTCAAGGAAATCTGTTTCCTCAAGGTCAAATGCTGAACCAGAAGCAGAATTCTATAGGAACATTACTTTCTCTAGCACGACCCCTCCACCAGCTATTATGACCATCTTAAGACCATCCTGGGATCAGCAGAGCTGTATGGAAGTTGAGCTGAGTCCGCACTCTACCTGCCCATCCTTCATGATGAAATTTGACACAGTGTCAAGATGGAAGACATCAATGAATAATGTGGTCACAGAGTACAAGTCAATGGCCTTGAGAAAACTGATAGAGAATTTAAACTTGACAGCCCCAAATAAGATCTGTTTGTGATTTAATATACAGACAGTTCAAGAGAGAGTTGGCACAGCAGAATTTTTGTAAGACACAGTTCACCAATGAGACGAAGCAAGATGAACCTTTAGGAGAGTGGTTTAAGGTTAATGATGCTTCATCATGAAGATAAAGTTAAGAAGATGCATCCGGGGGAAATTAATTCAAATTACTTGTATTATGAAAAGTAGGAAAGGCTATAGATTCAACTACACATCCATGTCAGTGATGTTCCTAAATTTTAAAATGCACACCAAAAGGAAAAATCATTTCTCTGCAGATAGTTCTCTGACTACATAGTATTGAGGTGAAAGGTAATATAAACACATTTAATGATTAAATTAATTATTATGTGAATTAACTATTGCATTGAATTCCATGTTTTGGTGATTGCGTTACCATTGGTCCCAATTCTCAAGCAAGGATCTACATCACTTTCATCCTTCCACGTGCTTAAGTTTCTAACCTTTGCTTCAAATCTTACTGACTCAATTTTGAGTCACTTGCCTGTCCCCTGACACTGTTTTAATTCAATCTTATTTCATTGAGTGATTAAGCAATTAACCATAACTGACCTGATTGGTTTGTTGGTCTCCAGTCTACTCTCGCGACCCTCAGCTTATCCTCTGCCTGGCCCCTGTGATACAGTTTCAGAGAAAAGGATTCTCACATCAGAATGTGGTATGCGAACTTCAATTACCTTGATGCAAAACAAGCAAATGAAACATGGCCACAAACCTTTTAAAATTATTTTGTTTTTATGTATGTCTCTCCGTGTGTACCACGTATGTGCAGGTGCCCACAGAGACCAGAAGAGGGTCTCAAATCTCCAAGAGCTAGAGTTACCAGCCATTCTGAAGTGTTTAAAATGGAGGCTGGGGACCAAGCTTGTGTCCTATGGAAGAGTAGCAGCAAACACTGTTGACTGCTATGATATCTCTCTAGCCCCAACCTCAAAACTTTTGAGTGACCCACGTGGCATCAAACCCAGGCCAAGCCAGACTCCCAGCCTCATTTCCAGGCTCCATCACCTGCATTACCTTTTATGCTGTCCTGAGCCGCCTGCTGAACACACTAATCTTTCCTAATTATTTTCCTGCTAATTAAATTTACTAACTTAGCCACTTGATGAACTTTACTCATCCTTAATGAACCAGCTTAAATATCAGCCCTTCTGAGCCACATTACCTGACTCTCCAAGGCCTCACAATGCACTCTGAATTCCCCACCATTTTACCTGTTTACCCATGATTGCTCTTGTGATAGTCATAGTGTTGTGCTAAGTGTATGTCTCCCATTTGTTGATCAAATTCCCAGCCAGCAGAATCTAAACCTACATGTTTTCACCCCGGTCCCTTTTGTATCTTATATGATTACAATGCTAAGTTAAAAATGAATTTATCAGGTCAATACTTTGTGCCTTTTCCAATATTCTCAGTGATGGCTAGTTGCTTAACAAACATTAGGAGTTTTTTGTTTGTTTTTTTTTGTAATATTAATTCTCTGGTGAGTTCTTCATGGAAATATCAAAGAAAAAGTGAAGTTTCTAGAATAAAATGAAAGACACATTGGACTGGACAATCAAAATGGTCATTAATACCATTTTTTTTGCAGAGGGGGGGGATGCCCTGAAACAGAAGAGAAATCACAGCAGATTTTGGAGAACAAAACTGAATGCAACTGAATGTAAATGGAGGGTAGGGGTGGGGGATGAGAACATAAGGGAACGGAATGGTAGAGCTGGAACAGGGATGGAGTGGGAGAGCAAAGAAAGAGATATCTTGATAGAGGGAGACATCATGGGGATAGGGAGAAACCAGGTGCTAGGGATGTTCCCAGGAATCCACAAGGATGACCCCAGCTTATATTACTAGCAATAGTGGGAGGTGCCTGAACTGGCCTAGCCCAGTAATCAGATCAGTGAATACCCTAACTATCATCATAGAGCCTTTCTCCAGTAACTGTTGGAAGCAGATGCAGAGATCTACAGCCAAACACCAGGCCAACCTTCAGGAGTCCAGTCGAAGAGAGAGAAGAGGGATTACATGAGCAAAGGGCATCAAGATCATGATGGGGAAAACTACAGGGGCAACCAAAACCAAACTAGTGAGAACTCATGAAATTTAGACCAACACTTACGGAGCCTCCATGGGACTGGACTAGGCCCTCTGCATAAGCAAGACAGTTATGTAGCTTGATCTACTCAAGGGGCCCCCTGGCAGTAGGATCAGAATCCATCCCTGGTGCATAAGCAGGCTTTTTGGAGCCCACTAACTATGGTGGGATGCCTTGCACAGTATTG
>CABHPH010148238.1:0-13296 GCA_902168325.1 Peromyscus nudipes | reverse complement strand
CACAGAGCTAATGGCGGGGAGATAAGGGTTAAGTTGCTCAACCAGTGCATATGTGAAGCTCCAGTTGGATCATCCCAGTTCACTTCTTTGAGCCCTTACTGCTCTTAGGAGTGGGGGGGGGGGGGGGGGGGGGCGGAGAACAGTTAAGTTTTGGCTTGGGCAAGGGGCAGAGTGCCTTAAGTGAAGAAAGCCACTTGTTCTTTTCCTGCAGGTAAGACTTCCTGTGTTGAGTACACCGCCCGGTTGTGAGCAGAGCAGAGCAAGCAGTACCCTACTCCCTGCGATCAACCCCCGTCCCGCGGGAATCTAATCACTCTTTCTCCCTCTTCTGCTTGGCCCAGAAGCTGCAGCATTCTGGTCCTCCTCACTCTCCCTGCTTCTCAGATGGCCTCCTTCCAGCCTGTCATCACCATAGTGATCTGTCTAAAATGCAAATTCTTTCTCATCATACTCCAGCCTAAAATAGTACAATGCCTACCCTTTCCTGCAGCCACACAGGGTAACACATTCCACTCACACCAGCACTTCTCTTTGCCTCTTTGGTCTCAGTTAATACCAGATCTAGTTCCTGAACTGAGATTTTAAGCTGTCCTCAGAATTAGAACTCCTAGTGCTTAGGAGCTCCCTATTCATCTCCGTGTATCTAGTAAAGCACAGACACTAATTGACGTGCCTGTCTTTTGAACTAGACTAGGACTTAGAAAAATAAATCAAAAGAAACAAAGCCATTTAGTAAACAAATTAATGTTTTATAGAAAAAGCCCTGTAAGTTCAAAGGGCTGCACTTATGAGTTACTCCATTATTTTTTTTTTTGAAGCTTGGATTCATTTCTAGCATGATGCTATGAGAGAAATGGATTTTGAATCTTGCAGCCAGATTTGAAGCTTTAGGGAATATCTTGGCACTTAAACGCGTGGCCAATTTTTGACTAAATGCAGACAAACAAATTTTCTTTTTATTTGCCTCTGGGACTCTTTAAGTTTTCTGAGTTCTTGGACATCTTATACATTGCTACTCCTGTTTTATGTGGAACAAAAAAATCGAGTGAAACAAACAATAGGCAACAATTGCAGCTGAGGGCAGGAGACAGGAAGCCCTTTTTATACACAGAAAACAATGGGTGTCAGAGGATGGGAAGAACACTAGTGGTTATCTGAATTAGTTCATCAACTCCCACATCGAGGGATCTCCCTGGAAATAGAAGGACCTTCTGCCTTTCTCAGTTGTCAATTAGAAAAATTAAAACTAAAGTGTGGTGATATATTGTGTACCCTAATAAACTTGCCTGAAGATCAGAGGACAGAGCCAGCCATTAGATTAGACATAGAGGTCAGGCAGTGGTGGCACACACCTTTAATCCCAGCACTTGAGATTTTGTGCCTTTGCTTAGGAAGGACACATGCCTTTAATCCCAGGACAGAGAAAGGTATATAACAGGAACTCACTCTCTTTAGGCTGAGGATTTCGTAGAGGTAAGAACTAGTGGCTGGCCGTTCTGCTTCTCTGATCTTTCAGCTTTCATCCTGATATCTGGCTCTGTTTTTTTTTTTTTTTTATTAAAAGGCCATCTCAGATTTGAACAACACTAAAGCTGCCCCTTCACTGAAAGAGTGAAACATACAACGTTAAATTATTTAATGGCTGTATTCCTTGACATATATGTGGAATCATAGAAATAGCTGCACAACTTCACTACTCTCTCTGATATCTAAGGAAGTCAAAGAATTGAGGAGAGAGGGGGCCTGATTTAGTGGCTCTAACTTATCTTTAGGAAGGCTAAACAGATAAGGTCAGAGGTAGTCCTAGTTACAGTATCTTCAGGGGGAACTTTGGGAATAGAGTCAGAGTAGATGGTAGGGATAAACTCTGAGGGGAGTAGCCATGTTTTAAGTGGGACTATACCTTTGCACCAACTTGGATTCACTATTTATTAGACAGAGTGATTGTGGGCCCCACTTTTCTGATACTAACAAGGTTGGCCTGCGTTGTCTTTTGGACTGCATGATGTCAGGCTGCCATTTTCAAGCATCAGTGGTTCAGACTAAATGAGTCAGAGGAAGGGAGTGATGTCCTCATTTCTGATTCATTGGCCCTCTCTCTTTCCTGCTCCCTGGACCATGTCTGGCACAAAGAGACACATTATATAAATTTATTGCAAAAATCATAAATTACTACTTTCATTGTATCTATGGTTCAGAAAACAGATGTTTCATACAGATGGTTCCTGAGAGATTCTTAATTTTAAAGACATTTCCCCTTACATACCAATTGACTTTTGTGACCTTACTGTCTCCTGGTTCCAATTATGAACCTTTACCTGCAAGACTATGACCTTGTCTTCTGAGCATATACCTATGTTCCATTCTGATGGCTCCTACACATGTAAAACCTAGTAGTGCCCAATCTATAGATAGCTCACATAGTCACACCTTTATTTCAAACCATGTGTTGTCATTTTTGTCTGACTCTCCTTTCCTTGGATCATTCTCCACACTTCTGGAACAATTTTTCATTGGTCCTTATGGATCTTTTGAAGGATGACTGCTTAAGCAACTTGGGATAATATTTTTAAATCTACATTCATATTCCCCACATATCTAGTCAGTTAATATGGCCTGCTGCTGTGTGATAATTTCC
This sequence comes from Peromyscus nudipes, assembly GCA_902168325.1. Lineage (NCBI taxonomy): Eukaryota > Metazoa > Chordata > Mammalia > Rodentia > Cricetidae > Peromyscus > Peromyscus nudipes. Next base: position 10,658 of record CABHPH010148238.1, on the reverse strand, counting down.
TCAGAATTGAAACATTCTTTCTCAGAGGGAGGCTCTTTGGTACTCCAGACATAAACCTCTCACAAGTCTCAGGAAGTACTTGAAACTTACAAGATTCACGAGTATCTTCCCAAGGTTATATCAACAGTAAGAACTGCTAGAGAGGAAGCTATCTGACCAGTCCAGGTTCCTGGAAGTGACTCTCCTACTTGAGCTGCCTATAAGTCATACAGAGAGCTCCAGGAATGCAGCTTTCATGATTTGTCCCACAATTTTGGTGGGCTTTTTGGTGATGCCTCTACTTTTGCATTGTCTATACTCCTGTAAGTAACCCCACATCCACACTCCTTAAGTAACCCCACTAAACTCACTGGTTCACCAAGGCCAGCTTTGGTGCAGTTGGTTCTTTCATCTGCCACATGTTCTCTATTTGGGTGAATAGGCATGTGGTTGTACCTCTCCAGGAGAAGTCACACATCACCAGCTCACCTTCCTTCATGTGTTTCTAACTAGAACATCTTTCTTTTCCCCCTGAAGTGACCTCTGATCAAACACTTTTCTGCCTCATGCAGGTTATGATAGCCTCCTACAAGGTTTTCCTGTCTGCAGTCTGCACAAATCATCTGGCATTTTGATACAGGCATTTCCCCACAGAGAATTTCTCAAGTTACCAGCTTGCTGAGGTATATGCAATTTTAGAATGTACTGTTTTGCAAATGATTTGAAAGCTAGTGATGTCACCACAGTTCTTACAAACCCATCAAGCTGGATCTGTCTTTAATGACCTGATTTGTGGTAAAGCTCTCAGCTAGAAAGTCTTGCCTTTGTACCGTGCTACCTATCAGAGATCAAATCTAGTGTCTCCTGCTACCTTGGATCTTTGCTGAACTCATTCTTCATTAACTTGAAGACTTTAGATGTGCTACTTTATATATACTTTACTTTTTGTTCATTCTAAAATTATTATTTAGTTTCTGGGGCTGAACCCAAGACCTCATGCTTAGCAGGTAAGTGCCCTACCACTGAGCTAACTACCCAACCCTTACTTCCAATAATCATATATTTGCAGATATATTGTAAATTCGTTGAGATTGAGATCTTGCCTAGTAATTCTAAGAATGTACACCATTTATGGGCTTAATAAACATGCCATAATGCTTAAAATATCATTGCTGAATTTTATTATGTCATTTGTAGTCACCAAATTCCAGATATTCAAAAGCTCCCAAGGATTCTGCTATATGCAGCTGTTCTCTAATATTTACATTCTAACATATTTTGGGCAGGCTTCTCAAAAAGAAAAAAAAAAAAACCAGAATGGCTAAAGAGAGAAAAGGCTCCTTCTGTGTTTTAATCAACATGCTGCAATTGTGCCAAACTCATTTAAATACCACAATGTTCTTCCAGAGACAAATGGAGTGCTTATTATTCAATACATAGAATTTACAGTCATCGTTTTTATCCTTACATTTTAATAGTTGATAAATGACCCCCTCTCTACTGCTTTCACATCCAGAATTTGTTTTGCTCATCTCTGCTTACTTACAATTACTAATAGCAATAGTGATGGTAAAAGTAGTTGATATAACAGCATCAGTAGAAGCCACGACAGTATGTACTGTGTGCGAAGAGCTTATTGTACCCCAGGGTGCTAAGTATGATAAGCGGACGACTTCATTTACTGTTGTATTTGCCTATGATATATTGCCATTTCTGTAACAAGATCAATAAAATTGCTCAAAACAGCTAACAACTTGTATAAGGACTGTAGTTAGTGCTCATGGTTGATCTGGAAGCCAAACTGACATTGAATTTCAAACGTAGTATTATTTAACATAGAAAAATCAATTGGGAATGGTTTGCTATGATTTTTAACTATTGTATTTTATTGGGGCCCTATATTACCCTGTTATTTCATGAGACTAATTGAATCCTGACTAATTGAATCCTGCCTTTTTCTGATGCCATTGATACTGATGTATGGTCTATGAAACTTTGGAGATTGAAGTTAAAGAATTCACAAGTTCTAAGTAAAATAGTTATATCTTTCACTCCATCCCTCTTCCATTAGGCATTATTTTTAATATCCTAATATATGTATAATGCATAAACTAATAATATATGTATAAATGCGTAAACTAGACTGGAGTATTCTAGGGCTCACTTTAATTTCGAAATTTCCAATCTTAAGTATAAATTCTAGGAAAAAAATTGTGAGTTTACTGGGAATGCATGGTACAAACATTTACTCAAGGGATTTTCTTCCTTCCTTCTTTCCCTCCCTCCCTCCGTCTCTCCCTCCTTCCTTCTCTCCCTCCTTCATCCCTCCCTTCCTTTCTTTTTCTGAGTACATTAATGATGAAGACTATGGAACTCAAGTTATTTTGCTGAATTAACCTCAGTAGTAATCTCATCGTTCTTCATTTGTTCTGGATCTTGCGCGGAATATGCTCTTGGCAGTGCAGCTGCTGTGTATGTTGAATATGTAATGTGTGAATCTGGTCCATAGTCAAACCAGTTGCTGTCTGGCAAGTCTTAGCTATTTGTGGTTCATTTTGTAGTTCTATGTGATATGCGCATGATCTGTTCTTGGCACTGAGGTTGAAAAACAGAAACATTTAACATATAAATAAGAGTATTTTGTTTTAGCCTTTTAGAAGCTTCAAAAATTTTAGCTGTTTCTATTCAGTATGTGCTTTGTTTTCAATTAGTTCAAATCTGTTAGTGATGGTATGGTTAGAGGAATAGCGTTTCTCTGGTTTAAACTTCTCCTTCTATTACAAAATTCAGAACTCTATTTTTTAAAAGTGTATCTAGGGATGTCTCAGATAATTCCAGAGAGGTTTCTTGCTTAAGTTATGGTATCATCATTCTGGAAGTTAGGGTAATTTGGTTCTGGAAAACTTTTGCAAATATGCCTCTTGCCATTATCAAAAGTACAGCTCCCAAATATTTGTAATACCAAAGCCAGGGTTATAGGAAAGTTTAAAGCTGTTCCAGTCCTCCAAGATAGATCATCTGAGACCTTAGATCTCCATGCAAGCAATAAAATGGGTAGGCTTCCTGTCTACTTCCGCTACACTACTGCCCTGCTGTAATTCAGAGTCATGTATTTCTGAGAGCTTGCAGAATCTTCAATTTTGTCATCACAGTTACTGATAGCTTGGGGCTAGTAATTATCTTTATGGTAGTGAGATGATATACTTGAAATTGCTTCTCTTCTTTAGCCTGATGTTGAATCTCTTCTTGAGAGAGAATCACATTGCACATACAAATCAATCACTGGACAATGGATCTGGAATCGACATCTGCTCTTCAAATGCATTAATGTGCTTACATGTTCCATCCAAACTAAATCTGCATGCCATTGGCATCTAAGCATTCCTGACCCTATATGTGCAAGCTCAAAGTGCACTCTTTTGTGAAATGTGGTGTCATTATGTTCCAGTGAGTATAACAGGAAGTTCTGGCAAAGCTAAATACCCTTAGCAATAGAATTCCATTTTCGTCTTCTCTCTCTATCTTTTCTCCCTTCCCATTTCATGTGTTTGTGCCTTCCTTCTCTCCTACTTCCCTTCCCCATCCTTTCCTTATTGTATTGACTGTTTCCCTGTGAGGAATGAGAGTGAGCTTTCAGCTCAAATTAGAGTTTATTTGTCTCCAGTAAGCCAGAAGAAAATTAAGTCAGCAGCAGACCAACAGAAAGGATATTCAAATCTCGGTAGGAGCAAGATGAACTGTCTGAGTACAAATGCATTGCCTTCACATTTATGGCATTTTGCCAGGCCCCTGTTGTCACACCTACAAAGTTCACCGGAGTCCACTAAACCAGACCCCATCTTTCCTCATATGTATTCACGACTCCAAGGCAACCCAAATACTCTCTGGTACCGGAAATGCTTCCCAACTGAATCTCCTCTTCCCCCACCTCTGTGGACACTTGTCTTTAAGAAAACCCTTTCAGCACCTGAAATACCTATTTTTATCCTGGCAGACAATTTTGGATGAGATCTCAGCTCCCCAGGGAGAATGATGTCACTTAGTCTGTATGTGGATGAAGGGAGCTTCCAAATATTTTCCTTCCGTTGCAGGTACCAGGATGACAACAGCGCTGTATTAGAGTGTCTCTGCCCCTTGACTCTGAACTGGCATTGGCTTATACTGTCATCACTTCAGATCTTCAAATAGCTCTATTCCAACAAACACTGCCTTGATCCTGCTGGATATTGCAGATAAATACCACCTTCCAGTAAATTTGAACTTGTCCTCATTTTCCATCATGGTCAAAACGACACAATACACAATGCATTCAGGCTTTTCCCAAGTTACAGTCTTCTGACATGCTGCATTGCACCTAATCTTTATTTCTGTCAGAAAAAAATCATCATTGGAAAATTGAAGAGTTAGGTTTATGACATATTGTGAATATAAATCAACAAATTTAGAATTTTTGACAGACTTGACTTAACTGAATATTCATATTAGATAATGAAAAACTTCATCGTAAAAAGAAACTTTTTTTGTTTATTAAACATCAGCCACTATTCTCACACCAGTTGCAGTGGGGTATCTTCTGCTTGTAGGCAACAAGAAAAACTCGAGGCACATGATACAGTCTGAATGCCAAGCTGGAGATCTATGGAAAGCCTTACTCTCCCATCATGAAACCTTAAGAAAGGAACAATTTGTCACAATGAAGAACATTTCAATGAAGTTATTCTTAAAATATGCTATTTTTAGTCTGAAATAATGCCCTCCTAGCAGCACCCTAAATAACTTCTAATAGTGAATCTACCTTTCTACAATACACAATATCATAACCATAGTAAAAGTATAAAAACATGAATTAAGCAAAATAAGAGAAAAACTAAGAATTAATTATATAAGCATGGTGCTTACATAGATTTTTCTCATCACTGTGCATCCCAAAGTCTTCCTTCATTGTTCATTAGCTAGTGAACACCAAGATGTGCTTGAAAACTGTAACACAATCCCTGAGAAGACTTATTAAAGTCTGGGGTATCTGGTCATGAAGTTGTACCAGCTTTGACAAAGTATTTAGAACTGGAGCTGGCTCCTTGTTTTTTGAGAAGTCTCTATCCTTGGTGGTAGTCAGGTTTGGGGTTGGGAATGCAGAGGACTAAAGTACTTGGGGAAGGTATTATACTTCAGAACCATCAACTGAATCACTAAAGTGAAGCTTCAGATTCCTCTAAGAAAAAATAAAAAAATATCTGTGCAAGAAAAGAAAACCTTTAAACCTTTGTCTTGGACAAATGCCTGGCTAACCAGATGGACTTTTCCTAATGCCCTGGACTGCTGGCTTAATTGTGTGCACTGGACCAGAAGCGGAAAGATTTCAGAGCTCACTCACTACCCTTGTATGAGAAGCTGTGTTTCATAACTCACCAAACCCAATTCTAGAATATTCACTACTGACCAGGACGAAAAGCACCAGGAAGGCCAGCACATTCCAGACCTAGTTGGAGTAAAGAGATTCATGAGAAACCCCTTGCAGTGCCCTGGGAGTGAAATCATCAAGCAGCCCGCAAAGCACAGGTGTGAAACCAATACAGCAGTGGGAAGTATTGGAAATGATTTTTTTTTTCAAACAAGCTGTAAATATTCTTCTTCTTACGAATTGAGTTCATTGTTCTTTATATTAAAGGAAGTAATGGTTATAAAGAGTTTGCAAGGTTTTTAACAACAAAAAGTCCTAAACAAGTATAAAGTGCTTTGATGGGAGTCTTCGTAGTAAGTGATAATGGTTGCACTTCTCTGTATGGCTGGAAGATACATCCATTACCTGATCCTTAAAAAACTCAATGGTTCACAGTCCGGTTGATTTCTTTGAAAACATTTCCGTTAAAGCCCTTCCTAATGTTGTGGGTCATTTCACTCACTAATCATGCCAACTGTAGCTTCGGTCTCTCAGAATGGAGCATGTACTATTAATTTGGTAATCTAGGAAATCTCACACAGTGCACAGTTTTAGATGTACCAGCTGTGTGTGACAAGCAGTCTTTCTCTAATCTCTTTGTGAATTCCCTTCCTCGGGGCACAAAATTGGAAAGGAAACCTTCTGGAAGCCTCTTTCTCTAATGTCCCATAAAAATAGTGTCATTGTAATAGGAGAGCATTTGGAAGGCAGAAATAATGGAGTTTGGTTTCTACATCTGCTAGTTATGAACTGGGGTCTTTGGACAGGTTTATAATCTTTCTTAGTAAGCTAACTGGAATTGAGAATGGAGACAGGGAAGGAGCTCCAGGTGTGAAGAGAGAAAGCAAGATAGGACAGTGTCTCAGGTGCTGTGCAACCTTCAGAGCTGCTGAATCCTAAAACCCAGTTGATTGCAATTTTAATATCTGCTTGACGTGAATTTTGTAAAATGCTGCCTAATGATTGATGAAGCACCAATCAAATTCACGATCACTGTGGAGTAAGAGAGACAAATGTGATGGCTGCTGCTGGGGACAAGGGCATGAGGATTTTTGCTGATCAGAGAAATAATATGATTGTTACAGATAGAATGATGAGAATCAATCAATAAACAGAGCAAATGACCCTGAAGAGATAAGGGACAAAATACTGGATGAAGTCTTTTTTTTTTCCTTTTCAATTTCTAAAGTCGTTTAGATTTTTTTTCACACATTATATTCTGATCACAGTTTCTCTTTTCCCAACACCTCCCAGATCTCTGCCCCACCTTCACCTTCTCTCTAAATTCACACCCTTTCTTTCTTTCTCTCCTTATAAAACAAATAAGCATCTAAAAAATAATAGTACTAAACAAACTGGACTGGGAAAAACTAACGAATAAACAGAGAAAAAGGAGCTAAAGAAAAAGCATAAGAAACACATAGAGATGTGGAGACACACAAATTCACACACATAGAAATCTCATAAAAACACAAAACTGAAAACCAAAATATATTTGCAAAAGGCCTGTAAGGTAAGAAACAAAGCAAAACAAGCAAACAAAACAAAATAAAAGTCACTGATAAAGCATCACGAGACAAAGAACCTCCAAAATTGCCATTGAGTTTGTTTTGTCTTGGCTATCTACTTCTGGGCATGGGACCTGCCTTTGTGAGTAGTTGGTACACCCTATGAGACTCTGTTGGAGAAAGCTAATTTTTCCTTAGTGGCTGGAGATGAATTGCAGATAGCATCTGGGTTAGCAAAGGGGGCTTGTATCTACTTCCCCACTCAGTGATGGGGCCCTATCTGACCTAGGCCCATGCAGACCCTGTGTATGCTGGCACAGTCTCTGTTAGTTCATATATGAGCCAACACTATTGTGTCTAGAAGGCCTTGCTTCCTTGGTGTTCTTTATCCCCTCTTATTCTTAGTCTTTCTATCTCCCTTTCCACAGATTTCCCTTAGCCCTGGGGAAAGGGATTGATGGAGACATCCCTTTTAGGGCTGAGTGTTCCAAGGTCTCTAACTCTCTGCACTGTGTCCAGCTGTGGGTCTCTGTATCTATTCCTATCTTCTGTAGGAGGAAGCTTCTCTGATGCTGGCTGAGCAGCACACTGAGCTATGAGTAGAGGAGAAGGTCATTACAAGTCATTTCTTTGCTACGTTCCTTTAGCAGAACATTAGTATTTGGTTTTCCCCTAGGTCCCTGGCTGATCTAGTGCAATGTTGGGTCTTGACCACCTGCGCAAAGTTGGGTCAGATGGGTTCCATCTCATGGAGTGGGCCTTATAGCCAATCAGATATTGTTTGGTTACTCCCACAAGGTGTGTGCCCCTATTGTTCCAGCGTATCTTGCAGACAAGTCACCATTGTAGATTGATGGGGTTTTAGATGCCTTAGTGTTTCCATTTCTCTGGTAGCATGCATGGTACCTTCCAGTACCATGAACACTAGTTATTGTCATGAAGGTTCTAGGTAGGCACCGGCTCGAATTCCCCATGTTCAATGAGTCATAGGTGCTGTCTTCAGCAATAGGACCTTACCATCAGTGTGTGGAGAGCAACCAAAAGCCTTGGCAATAGCCTGGGCTGTTTGAAGATTCCCATGTGGCACCCTTGGCTGAGAACTCTATTAAATGTAGCTATTCCCAGAACTGGAGTTTTTTATTTGGATATGAGAGATGTCCCTGTCCAGCTGGAGCTCTGTCTCCCCTCTTATTTGGCAATTCTATTTAGATCACCTTCCTATATGTCTATATCTTAGGAAGCTTCTGCTCTATTAGGTTCTCATATGACCCCTCCAATGACCCTTATTTCTGGCTGTTCCTCCCTGCATTCTCTTTGTCATCCCCTCTCAACTCCCCTTCACCATTTGATCCTCCTGTTCTATCTCCCAGTCAACCCCCATGCTAATCAATAACTATCTACCCTATTTCCCCTTCCTAGGGAGATCCATCCCTGTCCCTCTGGTTCCTTACTCTGTACCTAACCTCTGTGTTTATATGGAGTGTAGGCTGCTTATCCAAGACTGAAGAACAAACATCCAAATACAAGTGAAAACACACCACAGTAGTCTTTTTTAAGGTTGGGCTACCTCACTTAGGATGATTTTGTTTTCTAGCTCTAACCACTTGCCTGCAATTTGATTTTTTTAACAGCTGAGTAATATTACGTTGTATAAATATAAAACATCTTCTTTATCCATTTATCTGTTGATGGACATCAGCAAACATGGTTGAGCAGTTGTCTCTGTGTCCAAGTGTGGTATAGCTAGATATTAAGGTGAGACAAGGGGGGGATTTTGATCATGGCTTTAATTTGTTAATTTTGCTATTGGTGCATATTCTGTATGGTCCAAAGAATGATCTGTGGTTGTTGTACTTCCAGTTTGGAGTGAGTTTGTTAAACCTATGGCAGGCAAAAGCAAAAAAAAAAAAAAAAAAAAAAAAAAAAAAAAAAGAGCAAATAGCAGGTACCAGAAGGAGCAGGTAGATTGAAAAACACCATCAAATTGGGCCTCACAGCATCCAACAGAGACAACTGGGGTAACTCAGCTGAAAGAGCAAACAAGAGATAATGTCATCAAACCAGGGGCTTACAAACATTCTGCAGAAACTGAAGCGTCATGTGGAGTTCCTGATTTAGCTTTTCTGCACAGATGAGCTCCCAGTGCCTGAGCCTCTGGCTTTCTGTTCCCACTGTGGCCATTTCTATGGCAGGAGATGGACAATAGTAACCTCCATTGGGTATGGTTTGCTGCTGGCTGTTTTTAAAGAAACATTGTTTTCACTCTTGAGATGTTTTGATGTCTCCCCCCCCCCCCCCCCCCGTCATGAAGTTTGGGCATGGTTAGCTGGATACTCATACAAGGAGTCTTAAACAGCATTTAGAAATAATCACAACTGGGTCTGAAATAAGGGGCAGGGGATAACACGACTTTCAGGGCCAGCAGCTTGGTGAGATGAAGCACTGTGTTAGAATACGGTTGGGCTTTCTATATCTTTTCTGTCAACCTCAGTAATTTTTGTTTATTGGCACAGATACCATTATTCCTGTCTTTCTTTTGCTACTAATTTCCTGATCAGTGCTTTTTTTTTCTGACTCCAGATTTAAACATTTTGTGTCACTTTGATATAGCTTGTGAATTATATATAATCAGGTAAGTGCAACTCAATTCAAGAATATGAACCTTAAAGCACATTATTTGTGTGTGCATGTGTAGTGTGTGTGTACGTGTGTGTGTGTGTGTACATGTGTGTGTGTGTGTGTGTACGTGTGTGTGTGTGTGTGTGTGTGTGCATGCATGTGTATTTGCAACATCATGTGTGTGGAGGTTAGTTCTCTCCTTTCGCCATGGAATCCAGGTCTTTAGGACTGTGTTGCAAATGATTTTTTTTAAACTAAAGCCATCTTGATGGTCCTGAACATTTTATTTTCCTTTGTGATTTCAGACCTCCATCAGACATCTCACCTAGATACCTACGAACTCCTATGGTGTGGTTCTCCTCACTTTATCTAACCTGTGAGCTCCTACGGTGTACCCTATGATGTAATCCTTTATTTGTTTGACATGGGAGCTTCTGTGGTGTGGTTCTCTTCACTTTATTTACCTTTATTATCCTTTTTTGATTTCTGGCAAGTAGGTGCCCATGTTGCCCTCAAGAAAGTCTTCTGACATCACCTTCTTAAGGTTAATATTTAACTGCAGCAAAATTCATTATGGCCTAGATAGAGAACATTTCTTTAATTTTTTTCTTTTTAAAATTATTCTTAATTATTTAAAACAATTTTTAAATTTAAATATGTTATGATCATATTCTTCCACTCCCCCAAGTCCTTCCAGAATCTCTCCCCATCCCTATCCACCCAACTTTAAGTTCTTTCTGAAAAAAAAAAATCCTAATATAACAGCAAAACCTCCCAAAACCAGGAAAACAAAACAACACCCCAAAAGAAAAAAAACCACCAAATTGTAACCAAATGAAAGCACACACACAGGCACACATACAACAACAACAGCAACAATAACAAAAAAAAAACCTGTGGAGTCCATTATATGTTGGTCAACTGCTCCTGAACATGAGGCCTGCCCTGGAGTGGTTGATATACCCAGTGTCACTCCATTGTGTAGTTTTTCCATCTCGAAGTAGGTATAAATGACAGTTCAATTGTTTACCATTACCCTAGTGGCTAGATCTTCATTCATTCATTCATTCATTCATTTTAAAAAATATGACAAAATTAAACATAATAAGATA
>CABHPH010148237.1:6908-37996 GCA_902168325.1 Peromyscus nudipes | reverse complement strand
CTGTTTATTAAATAAAGTATTCATTTCATCTTCTAAAATTCTATGTGCCTGTAAAGTTGTGTGTGGATAGACACAGGGTTACCAATTCTTATTGCTGTACCTACAGCCCAAACCTCATAATCAAATGTAATAGAGTGCTTCCATGAAAGATTAAACAGAACCCAGCTTTGAGTAAAGTATCTAACTCTGATTATTTGGCTCTGTTGAACTAATAGAAATACAGTCTGCATAAAATATCAAAGGTAACTTTACATGATAAGTACAAAAATTACACATGAGTACTTAAATAAGACTCAAATGTTACAGAAAATAAAGTACATATAAATGTGCATGGGAAAGCCATGTCAAATTGTTCCAAATACTGCATGATGCAAATTGGCTAAATAGGCTACTAAAATGAGCCTCTCAACACCAGTGATTATGTCAGTTTTTTAGAGCAGCTCAAGATAGAATTTTAGGATTACAGTTTCAGTTATTTTACTGTATGTAATTAAATATATATAACATATATATATTAAAAATATTCTGATTCAGTATTAGGCAAACCATGAAAAGTAATTTTATAGAGTTCAGTTGTTTTTATGTTTTCAGGATTTAACACAGCTCTATAAATCAGGTGGCTCAGCTCGTACTCAACTGATATAAGAACTGGGGAGGCCACTCAGCTTTCCATGGAAGCAAGAGGACCCAAGTTCCATTGCTAGAACCCATGGGAAGACACCAGGTGCAGTGGTAGAATATAATCCCAGCCGTGGGGAAGCGAAGACAGGTGGATGAACCCTGGGGCCTACTGGCCAGCTGGTCTACCTCAACTCGTGATCGCTAAACCAATGAAGAAACCCTGTCTCAACAAACAAGATGGATGGAAACTGGGAAGCAATAACTAAGACTGATCTCTGGCAACACACACACACACACACACACACACACACACACACACACACACACACTCCCTCTCTGTATCTATATATAAATAATATATATTTATATAATATAGTTCTATATTTTGTAGGTAAAATTATTATTAAGGATCTTGGGCTGGTAATAAAATAACACTCATTCAAACACAAATTTTTTAGTGGGTTTACATTGAATGCTAATTTCGTGCCTACAAATTGTTATAACTTACAATATTAGTACATTCCATACTCAATGATGCTAAAAGATACATCAAATATCACAACAAAAATAAGCAAATACCAGATAGACATGTCTATTTTGATTGTACCCCTAGCACTCAAGAGGCAGAGGCAGAAAGATTGTGAATTTTTGACTCAAAGTCAGTGTAGGTAGACAGGGAAACTTCGTGTTTTAAAAAAAAAAATCAATAGACACTGAAAAAGCAAAGTGTATAACTATAAACCTGACATTTTATATTTTCTTAAAAATCACATATAAAGTTTTATAAACTAATTTTGCTAATTCTGATATTCTCTCTGTTTCAAAGAGAATGTCTTCTATACATGGTGACTGTCTTCTGGTGGCTCAGCACTTGGGACCACATACTGTCTTTGCAATGGTGAGCCATGTCGTGAGCTGGTCATGTTGTGCCCATTAGTGGAGCCAAGAGAGGATGTCAATTTTAGAAGTTCAATGCTGCTCACAGTCAAAGCTCTAGCCTCTCCTATTCAAAAGTAGGTGCAAGGAAAAGACTTTCTAAACAGGACACTGATAACACAGGCACCAAGAACAAAAATTAATAAACGGGACCTCATGAAACTGGAAAGTTTCTATACAGCAAAAGAAAGTTTCTCAGTAGGACAAAGCAGCAGCCTACAGAATGGGGAAAGATCTTCAGCAGTTGTACATCTGATAGACAGCTAATATCTAAAACATATAAAGAACTAAAAAAAAACTAGACATCAAGAAAACAAATAACCCAATTTAAAAATGGGATACAAATCTAAATAGAGAATTCTCATAAGATGAAGCAAATGGCTAAGAAACACTTAAAGAAATGTTCAACATTCTTAGTCATCAGGGAAATACAAATTAAACCTACTTTGAGATTTCATCTTACACCAGTCACAATGTTCAAGATCAATAAAACAAATGATAGCTCATGCTGATGAATAAGTGGAATAAGGGGAACACTCATCCATTACTGTTGGAACTGCGAACTTGTACAGTCACCATGGAGATCAGTGTGGTGGTTCCTCAGGGAGATGGGAATAGATCAACCTTAAGATCCAGCTCTACCACTCTTGGACATATACCCAAAGGACCCCACACCTACTAGAGAGACGTTTGCTCAACCATGTTCATTGATGTTCTGTTCATGATAGCCAGAAATTCAAGACAACCTAGATGTTCCTCAATGGATAAATGAATAATGAAAATTCAGTAAATTTACACAATGGAATATTACTCAGATGTTGAAAAAAAAACCCTAAATAATGAAATTCACAGGTAAATGGATGGAGCTAGAAAAATATAATCCTGAGTGAAGCAACCCAAAAAGACATGTATGATATGTTTTCTTTTATATGTGGATGTTAACTTTTAAGCCTTTGGTGGGCATAGTATAATCAATATGATTACAGAAGTTAGGTATAAATTAAGGAACTGGGGAAGGGGGGAAGAATCTCCCAATGAAGAGGAAAGAGAATACACAATTATCAAAAGATAGGGGTAGAGACAGAATGGAAGGATTAAACCAAGATGGAGAAGGGTGAGGCAGATGAAAAAGGGAATATGGGGAGGGACAGATAAAACTAAGGGCCATTTGAGGGGTCCTATGGAAATCTACTATAGTAGAAGTGTCTTAAAATATGTACATATGCTGTGGAATAATCCTCTTGTATACTTTAAAGAACTTGTCACTTGAATTGGGTAATAAAATGCTGATTGGCCAGTAGCCAGGAAGGAAGTATAGGCAGGGCAACCAAACTAAGGATGCTGGAAAGGAGAAGGACAGAGTCGGGAGTTGGCAGCCAGACACAGAGGAAGCAGGATGAGATTGTCATACTGAAAAAAGATACCAAGCCACATGGCTAAACATAGATAAGTATTATGGGCTAATTTAAGTCTGAGGGCTAGTTAGTAATTAGCCTAAGCTACCAGCTGAGCATTTATAATTAATGTAAGCCTCGGAGTGATTATTTGAAAACAGCTGCAGAACAGGCAGGACGGAGAAAAGCCTTCATTTACATATGGCATACAACGTGGCATATAGTTTTTATGTTAGTTAAAACCTTTGCTTTTTAATTAGACAAAAAAGGGGAAATGCTGTGGAATAGTCCTCTGGTACACTATAAAGATTAGTCACTCAAATTGGTTTAATAAAACACTGGTTGGCCAGTAGCCAGGCAGGAAGTATAGGTAGGATGGCCAAACTAAGAATGCTGGGAAGAGGAAGGATGGAGTTAGGAGTCGCCAGCCAGATGTAGAGGAAGCAAGATGAGAATGTTATGCTGAGAAAAGGAAATGAGAGGCTCTGGATTCATTCTGGGTTAAGAAAAATCAAGTTTGATTGAGGAAGCCCTCCCCCTGAAAAATCTCTAATGGGAATGGGTGGCCCAGATGATCCAATGTTTCAGAGCACCTCTGTTGCAGTTTCCTCTGAGTTCTGTATCCTGAACAGCTTCAAGACTGTTGACTGAGATGAACCAGCTTCACAGAATGCTCCAGTCAGGACTTGACCATAATCCTAAATTTCTTCAGGATCCCCAAAGATTACCAGTGCCCCCAGTCAACAGGAAGTAATCTAGAGAACTATGCCCACAGTCCCAAAATATTGGTTATAAATGTTTGTTTTCATTTAAGGGGGATTAGTTACAAATTGTTATTGGTCATAGTCAATCTCTTTCTAAAAGAATAAAGGGGGATATGATATAGAAATGATGGGGGGAAAAGTAGATTATTGAGTCTACTTTAATCCAAAAAACAACTATTAATCTTACATATTTTACATTGATATGGATTTTGGCTTATTGACACAAATTTAAAGTTAATTTTGTTATACTGTATGTATAGTTCTACTCTTGTTTAGGGTATTATGTTAATGCAGCTCATTTAAAAAGGTAATGTATAATTAAGAAATAAAATAGTCCTCTATAATAGCAAACTTATAGTCATATTATGTATGTTTTCAAGGTCATACAAAGATATATTATAGATAGATAGGCAATCTTCAAACACTTCAAAGACCTACAGAATATGGCATTTAAAATGTTTTAAGAACTTAGGCTTTTCATGACAGTGAGATATGTCTGCTCCTGGCAGCACCAATCTACTTCAAAGAAGATGATGGGCATTGAAGAAACTCCATATGGAGTTTGTTTTCTTTACGGCAAAAGCTAGACATGTGGGCAAAGAAACTGCCCTTGCCTCAATTACAAACAGTTACTGTCCAAACTGGACCAGCAGGACACAAGAAAGGTAACTGCTGAACTTTGCCAAGACAAGGTAGGACAGTCCTTCAGAATTCCTTGCTTCACAGGAAAGTCTGTCAGATATGCTAAGCCTGTAGGCTGAAGATGGATACCCCAGTGTTGCAGAGAAATTTTGGGTGACTGTCTAGGCAGTCTGATGTCTCTGTAATTAGGTAACATTTTGCACTTCTGGGGTCTTTGATGGAGTTGAAAACTAGATAGTAATAATTTTCTTTAATTATAATGAAGGGTAAATTAGATATAAAACTTTGGATTCACCAAGATAGGATGGATAATTAAATGCTTTATCTGATTTTATCAAATACAAATAGACTGAATAATGTAACTGTAATTCTTACTTGATAATTGTTTTTGTTGTATATAATCTTACTATGTTAAAATTAAAACCTTCCTTTTAATTACACAAAAAGAGGAAAATTCTGTAGAATAATTATCTTGTACACTGTAAAGATTTGTCACTTGAATTGATTTAATAAAATGATAATTGGACAATAGCCAGGAGGGAAGTATAGGCAGGGCAGCCAAACTAAGATTGCTGAGAAGGAGAAGGGCAGAGTCAGGAGTCACCAGCCAGACACAGAAGAAGCAAGATGAGAATATCGTACTGAAAAAAGTTACCAAGCCACATGGTTAAATATAGATAAGAATTATGGATTAATTTAAGTGTAAGAGCTAGTTAATAATAAGCCTGAGCTACCGGCTGAGCATTTATAATTAATATAAGCCTCTGAGTGATTATTTGGAAGCAGCTGCAGGATGGGGCAGGACAGAGAAAAACCTCCATTTACAAACATATATGGAAGAAATCTAAATGGAATCACCAAATAACAGAGGTTGGTAGGAACAAAGTCCCAACAAGACATCTCTTGCCACCAAGCGAAACTTCCACTGGCAGGAATGAGTTAAATCTAATTGAGTTGTTAGCCAAGGGGACCCCATGGGAACCCCCAAACAACTCAGACAATTGGCAAGGCTTTTAGTTACTCTCCACTGAGAATAAGGCCCTATTGCTGAAGACAACACTTATATAGCCCACTGAACGGAGAAGTTGAACTGGTACCCAATTTCAGAATTCACCCCTACTGACTAGGGGTGTATTTACAGTGCTGGAAGGTTCTGCATGCTATCAACGAAGAAAGGGACGCCCCAACCAAGTCAGAAACCCTTTGATCTGCAATGGTAACCGGATTGCACAACACACTGATACAAGAGTGGCACAAACGTTGTGGAAGTAACTATCTGATTTGATTTAAGGCCCCCTCCATAAGATGGAGCCCATGCTGGGCACTGGTCAGGTGGCCAAGAACCTTAAACTATATAGACCACGAGCCTAGGAGAAAACCAAATGCTATTGTTCAGCTAAAGGAACGTAGCAATAAAATGACTCCTAATGACATTCTGCTACATTCAGAGTTCAATGTCCTGCTCAGCCATCATCAGAGAAGCTTCCTCCTGCAGTAGATGGGAACAAACACAGAGACCCACAGCCAGACAATTTGTAGAGAGTGAAAGACCTTGAAGCACTCAGTCCTAAGTAGGAGGTCTCCATCAAACCCCTCGTCTCAGGGCTTAGGGAACTATGTAGGAGAGGTGGGTAATTATAAGAGCCAGTGGAGATGGAAGACACCAAAGAAACAGTGCCTTCCATACACAACAGTACAGGAATACATATGAACTCACAGAGACCATGGCAGCATGCAAAGAGCCTGCATAGGTCCAAGCCAAATCATGTCCGGGCATTGAGAGGGAAAGTAGACATGAGCTCCCATCCCTAAATCAGAAGCTATCTCCAACTGACAGCCATTCACAAAGAACAAAACTAGTTTTCTCCAATGGAATCTCACTAGGTGCACAACCACACTGATAGGCAGGCCCTACGCCCAGTAATAAATGGCCAACACAAGATGAACTCAATGCTGTTATGGGATGTCTTTTGTCTGAGAATGCTTTGTTTGGGCAATTTTTACCTTATGTATCTTTTGCTTACATACTATGATTTCCAAATTTGTGTTTGTTTGATTTTGATTTTTCATGGTGTGTGTGTGTGTGTGTGTGTGTGTGTGTGTGTGTGTGTGTGTGTGTGTGTTTCTTTGGCTCTCTTTTTTCTGTTTGTTATTCTGGTTTGATTGGTTTATTTGTTTGTTTTGCCAGTTTGTTTTCTGAAGAGAGAGAAGGAAGGCTTGGAGTTTGATGGGTGGGTAGATGGGGAAGATCTGGGCAGAAATGAGGAAAGTGATTCTGGGCTTTGTTTGTTTGTTTGTTTGTTTTTGTTTAAAGTAGGTACAGCTTCACAATTCACGGCATTTGGAGTCCATGTCACTCTATGGACTTAACCTAGGCTGCTTCTACTCAGATTAATGATATTTAAAAAAGAAAGAGTGTGACAGTGGAGACTGCTCACAAAGATAAAGAGTTACACATCAAGTTTATACCTAAGATGTTTAGTGTGACTCCTTGCAAGGCTGTTTTATGGAATGAGAAGGTGACCCACACTCTCAGGAAGCCCCTCGGCGTACAAAGATAACCTCTTTAAAAACCTTACCAAGTAAAACACACACAGACAGAAAGTTGCCAAAAACCAAAAAAAAATTTAAAAAAAATAGTTACAAAACCCAAATAGAGTTCAAACACTTCATTTGATTAAAAGTTTTTTAACTGGAATGTTTCCTTTGATTTTTCTCTTTGGATACGAGGTCTACATTATGAAATTGCTTTTTAATTCCCCATACGGTGATTATATAATCATGCCTTTACCAGCTGTGAACATAGTCTCTCCCCTGATAACATTTTATTTTTAAAGGAAATTGTCTTTGAAGAAAATATTTTGATATTGTACAGCAAAATAAGAAACAACCAAAAAAAAAAGTCCAAACAAAGATCACAAAAACAGGGTACGTTTACTTGGTCTGTGGGGAAAAAAGAGGAATAATTGCTACAAAAGATAAAACAAAATCAGCCAGGCATGTAGGGGAAACGATGGGCTTGTTCCACATACATGGAACAGACTGGCAGCCCCTTTCTTCTGTGTTCCAAGCAAAGGGTGTTTTGATAGCTTTGGGACACAGTCAAGTGCCCAGACTCTCAGTCGTCTCTTTCAGGCCCCAACAACGTCCTATTGGATCTCCACACTATCTAGAACCTTCACTTGTGGGTGTATAAATTACAAAGACATCTAAGTCTAGGAAGGACAGGTGCAGGGCCGCTGAAGGCAGCTCCAAACAGGCAGGGTAGAGAGTAGAAGGAAACCGTCCATCAGTTCCTCTTCAGACACTCCAGGACCCTGGAGGAGGGCAAGTGGGGAAGGAAAAGATAGCCAAGTAGAGGATGGGGCCCCAACATCAGGGCGCACCAAGAAAGGTACTTTTTTGCCAAGGTTCCAAACCACTGGGGACAAGAAAATTCCCCTCGGGTGTGGCTGCTCTGAGCCTCGTGGGAGCCTTAGCATCACTCCTGACTCTATCAGCCAGATGTCATTAGTATCACCTCCGCTTCCCACTCCCACTCTATTCCCACCTTGGGGCAAAGCTGTGTCCAGACATTGCTAAGTACCCCTCAACAAGGATAGGTGACCCAGCTGAGAAGTCCTGCTACCCTACCAGTGTGTCAGAGCTCACCAGAGGCCATGTCCTGGCCGGGCCCCAGACATTGTCTCATGCTCATTCGGCACATGTCAAGCACTTGCTTTGTTCCAAGTTCTAAACTGGATGCTGAGGATTCTGATCTAAGGAAGACCGAATCCTTGCCCAAAGAGAAACTACAGTTTAGAAGGAGAGCTAGAAGTGTGCACAAATGTAACCAGGTCATGCTATAAACAGAGTTGGAACTATAAACCCTCAACTCCAAATGGGTTATCCCATTGTTCTCCATAAAGCTTAAAGAACTCCCAGCTACTGCAGCCATTAACTCTTCAATTTCTGGGTCACAAAAGGCATTCGAGGGCCTAGAGAAAGCTGTCCTAGAACAAATGGCCTGCGCTAGGATGAAGGCAAAAGCCAACACAAAATAGAAACAGTTTGGAGACTACCTCATCTCAAAGGGAGAGTAAGATTCTACCCAGTGAACAAAAAGACCAAGGGGAGCTGGAACATTGTGCTCTGTGCTGCTCCTCCTAGGAATAGAGCCAAGACTCTAAGACAACTGTGTGGAGGGAACTCACCCTGCAGGGTGTGGAACTGCCATCAATGGGTCTGCAGAGGGACAGGAAAGGGACAATAGTCGTTATTCTAGGTACTGGGAAAAAGCCCAACAGTTTCAACTCAAGAGGAAACAGACTAGGTGGGTGTGGTGGCCCAGAACTGTAATTACAGAGCTCTGTGGGGTGGAGAAGAGCGGCAAACTTCGGAGTTTAAAGCCAGCTTGGCCTCAGTGAGGTCCAGTCCAGCATAGGCTGGATAGATAGACTTGGTCTCAAAAAAAAAAAAAAAAAGGAAAAGTGGGAGCAGGATTTCAAGATTATTATAGCAGGTGATTTTAAAAGCAGGAATGGATCAAATTCAAACAGAGATCAGTGTGAAGCACTACATACTATACTAAACACAAGAGCAGAAAGTGAAACCCACCAGAAAGGATGCTCCTCTTGATAGAGGAAGTATGGGGAGTCACTACTAAGTAAGAGAGCAAACTTTCTTTTTCTTCCTCCTTTTATTTGTTTATTTAATTCTTCTAACTTCATGCATGAATACGGCATATTTTCATCATATCCACCCTTTAACTCCACCAAGCCCCTAACTACTTCCCCCACCCATCTTCATGTCTTCTTCCCCCTCCTCCTCATCCTCCTCCTGACTCTCCATCCTCCTCCTGCTCTTCCTCCTCCCTCCATCATCTTTTCTCCACAGTCCATCGAGTGCAATCAGTTCTACCTGTGTGCACATTGGGTGCAAGACCACCCGAGGAACAACCTGCCAGCAGCCACACCATAAGAAAAATGACTCTCCCTCCTCCCCCAGCAGCCATCAACTGCCAACAGCTTCTCAGACAGGGGCGGAGCCTTGTGAGCTCTTCCCAATCCGTGGTTGACTTTGGACTGTCTTGATCTGTGCAGGTAATCGCAGTGGCCGTGAGTTCGTGAGTATGACAGCTATGTCATGCTCAGAAGACGGAACTTCACAGCACTCTTGCCTATTCTCTGGCTCGTATCTTTCTTCTGCAACCCCCCACCCCCACCTTTTCCATTCAAGCCTTCTTAACACAAACGCTCATTGATCTGACCCAGAAAGCTGAGTCTATACCTTTAAATTGCAACAATGCAAATTTAAAAAAAAATCATCTATCTATACCAAATATCCTTGATTCCAGTCATCATTTCAGGATTAATAAATATTGACTGTCATTAAGAAACATATTTTTCAGAAGATAAAAATCACGCAAACAGAGGGATGGAGAGATGGCTTTGTGGTTAAGAGCATTTGCTGCTGTTACAAAGGACCTGGGTTCGGTTCCCATCACCCACATGGTGGCTCACAACTACCTACAATTCCAGCTCCAGGGGACCTATGCCCTCGTCTGGCTTCCATGGGCACCAGGCATGGATGTGGTGCACAGAGGTACATTCAGGCAAACACTCACACACATAAAGTAAAAATAAATAAATCCTTTTTTTTAGTTATTTGAATCCATCCCATTTTACACTGAGAAGTTGGAGCGCTGGGAAGATGGAGGCCAATTCAAGTTTGAACTTGTGTGGAGCAGCCACAGACATCTTTGCTTTATGCTTTGGACTCATGCTGTTGTTTGTACGAGTAACAATTTTTAAAGCAAGAGAGACTCTTTAGAGTCCTTGTTAAAGTGAAATTTCTCTAAAAGAACCTTTCATCAAAGGGCTTAAAGATGAACGAAGCATCTTCTCCACACTTGGACGAAAGGGCTTCTTTGCCCCCTTTACTTTGCACTATCAACGGTTTAAGACAGAAAAGGCACATGGGGCAATCCAGAAACTCAACAGCTCTGTCCAGCTAAATTCCTGGAGTCCACCTCAGCAGAGGTTAAACGTTAACAGGCGCAAGGCGACTTTGGTTACACCATGACATCACCACACAGCTTCATGTTCGTGTCAGATCTCTAGTCCCCTACAATGCAACAATTTTCCCTCCTCTGTGCATTTCAGTGGTCCTGCCTTATCCTCCCTGTGTCCCTCATTCCATTCCCTAACTTGTCCCCCAAAACAGAGTGCTCATCTGCTCCTCGTCTTCCAGAATGCCACAGGATACCTGAGCCATTTTGCTTCCCACCAGAGAGTGGGCAACTGCATGATCCACACAGACCCCCTCATCTCCTTTGGCCATGGCATTGATAAGGAATCGTGGCCTTCTTTCCCCGTTTCTCAGCGGAGTATGCTAGGCTGTAACAGGAACGGTTAGGAGCAGGCACCTAAGGTGCGTCTCAACTGCAGCGGCTGTGGGAGACGGTGCTGTGTGTTCAGCACCCATGCCTGTGGATGAAACTCTACCATTGCAGCGTCTTAGGGATGGAGGCTCAGTATATAATAGGCAGAGTTTGGCTTTTGAAAGCCTCATAAAAAACCCCTCCTAAAACTTAACTTAGAACTCATCAACCATCTCCAAATTATGCCAACCACCTGCTTATACAAACTTCTGTCCCTCCCTTTCATTCCCCCTTTGTCTCCCCATTTTCCCCCTTTTCAATGCCTCAGCCTTTCCTCCCTAACAGTGGAGAGCACAGTCTCTAAAGGGAGATCATTCTAAGACCCTAATGAGTTCAAGACCATCACTGCTTAAGCCCAGGTTGACTTTTTAAAAGGTTGAATACTGCCCCATTCAGTTTTGAGAATGTAATCCAGGGGCTTCTCGTTCCAAGCAGCCCCGTCCAGCGAGAGCCCTCTAATGGGACCTGCAAAAACTAGCAGAAAGTATTGGTACCGAGTGACACAGGGCCTCTGAGTTTGCCTCAGGGGTCACAAGAGGAGACGGAAGTGGAAGGAAGGAGAGATAGGAACTCAAGCCACCAGGCCCTCGCTCCTTGTGAACTGTACATTACCCTCATACTGTGAAGGAACAGGAGGGTGAATCGAAGACGCGGAGCCAAAAGGAGACGGTGGAAGAGGACAAGGGAAGCTAAGCAGGAAGAACTGCCAAAGGGCTGAAGAGTGAGTGGGACAGAAAGAAAAGATCACGAGGTTGTGCCCAGACTTTCTCATGCGCTCTTCAAATCAAATGAGGGAATGCAGGCTCGCAACTGCCGCCTCCTCTCCTCAGATGAGGAACGTGAGATGTGGAAGGGTTAAGAAACTTGCTTAAGATGTCTCGAAGATGCAAGTCAACCTGAACCCAGCTGGATCTGACCCCAGAGCCTGCTCCCAGCCCACCTCATGCTGCAGAATGGGGTCAAGCCTGGCCTTACACATGAGAGGCAAACGCTCTACCCTGAGCCACATCCTAGCTGCTGAGCCCACTGTTTCTACGAGGGATGAAAGAAGAAAACAAAACCTGGAGAATGTCAGACAAGGCTTTTGGGAAAAGCTTACATTGCTTTAGGAGCAGAAAAATAGAATTTGGGCTTTAGAGTCAATTTGGAGAGTCTCTAGTCTGGCGGGATTATTTTCAGAAGATAAAACTGAGGCTAGGGAAACACAAATGAAGTCTGTACAGTTGGAAAAAGAGGGAGCCCCTTTCTCACCTAATCCGGGTACAAACTTCAGAAGCAGGCCTCTGATAGCCAGGCCACTGCTGTAAGAATCGTGTAGATTTCATTGGGGTGAGGGGGAGCTGTAAGGGAGAAGGTTGGCAGTGGCTCTTCCAACTAGAGCCCACTAGAGTTCAATCTCAAGTTTAATGGTGCCAGAAGCCTGTCACCTCTCTCTTTCCTGGGTTGGGGATCCGGCAGGGGCTCCCTCGCTGGATGTCTGAGGGTTCATTCAGTGTCAATGGGGCAGACAACACTCCTGGGTTGGCTGACTCCTGTTGCTTGTGTTGGAACAAGCCGGTTACAGGGAATTCCGAACAGGCGGTCATAGCATTCCACATTCTTGGACGGGACCAGCGCTTCACAGGACCGTGGACGGCTTTGTTATGTCTTATCTCCCAATCTGCAGTTGGCCATTTTCCTTCCTTGTGCAGGTGCTCTCATTTCCCTCATTATTGTTTATTAGAAAACCTCGTGGCCTTCCAAAGTCATTCTTATGCTGAGGAAGGTCGAGTGTGATAACATATTTGTGTTGGCCAAAAGCGAGGACGGAGCAAATACCGAAAGTCACATAATCACGGCTCTGACTGAAAGTGGTGCTTCATGCATAAACAAAAGTCCCCCGCCCCCAATGGAAGGGGGGGGCACAAAAGTTCCAGACACACACGGAGAGAAGGCATGAGGTTGCCGTCGCAGCTGCTGGTGGAACAAATCCAGTCACTTCAACTCGGTGAAAGCTGTCGCTGGGACTAATGTCTAAGGTTAAATTCAGGGGCTGTGTGGGTCAGGCGGTACTTCTCAAGCCAAAATAATGCCTGAGGAGGCCTCGGCTGGATCGAGATGTCAGCACAGAGATGAGTTCTTCCTTCCTTGGCATCTCTAAGCAGGGGAAGGAAAACCGCACTGTGTGGTGGGCCAGCAGTAGCCCTAACTTTAGTCAAGTCTCCCAGAAGTAAAGGCCTGACCAAGCAGACTCCTAGAGAAGCAAGGCCACCTTTCTAGAAAAGTTCTACTTGGTGACTCTTTTCTCAGTCTCTAAACAGGAAGTAAGCATGGGTCCACATTTCAATGTCCTCATAGGACTTTACAGTCCTCAGAATCCAAAAACCTCCGTCTGATATCAATTCTTATCACAGCTTTACCCTAAAATTAAAACAAACAGAAACCACAGAAATACCCTGTGGTGGTTTCAATGAGAATGGCCCCATAGACTCATTTTTGAATGCTTGGTCCTTAGTTGGTGGACCTGTTTTGGGAAAGATTAGGTTGTGTGGCCTTGTTTGAGGAGGTGTGTCACTGGGGGTGGGCTTTGAGGCTTCAAAAGCCCGTTCCAGGCCCAGCACACACACACACACACACAACTTTTGCCTACGATGTAAGCTCTTAGCTACTGGTCCAGTGTCATACCTGCCCGCTGTGCTCCCCAGCTTGATGACGTGGGCTCGCCTTCTGAAACCAGAAGCAAGCCCCAATTAAATGCTTTCATTTATAATGAAACGGTGTCTTGATCATGGTGTTTCTTCATATCAATAAAAAAGTAAATAAGAGCCGGGCGGTGGGGGCACATACCATTAATCCCAGCACGTAAGACACACAACAAGGGCAGCTACCTGAGAACTGTATTTTTCTAACTGCCCTGCTGCCAAAGGTACTAGGCAATGGCAGCCAAGACTGTACAAATCCTGCAGCATAAGTTCATAAGGATGGCAAAGAAAAATAAGGAAAGGGATAAATCACAAGGGGGACGATAGACCCACACACACACAAAATACGTACGAGAAAGCCCTCCACATCTGCTAAAATGTGTTCCAAGGCTTTCTACCAGGCAAACAGGTCAAGAAAATAATAGTTGGATGCACGACTAACAGCATCCACAGGGTAAAGGAAAAATCAGCTACTTGGGGGCAGGTACTGATGCTAAGAGCACAGGGAAACCTCTACAGACGCCTTCAAAAAAGCGGATTCTGTAGTGCAACAAGCCTGGACTCACTCATTCACCAAATCTTTACTAAAGCCCCCAGTGTCCTGCGCAATGTGAGCAGGTGGGAATGCGAGAGTGAGTGAGCACTGGGGCTTGAGAGATGACTCAGCAGGTTGTCGTGTGAGCATGAGGACCCGAGCTTGACCTCCCAGATCCACCTACAGAAGCCAGGTGTGGCAGGGTGCACCTGTAACCCCACTGCCAGAGACGTGTAGATAAAAGACATGCCGGCTAGTCTAGCTGAATCGGTGTGCTCCATGTTCAGTAAGACCCTGTCCCAAAGAAGAAGATGGGGAGAAATTCAGGAAGACATACAACATTAACCCCTAGCTTACACACACACACACACACGCACACACACACACACACGCACACGCACACGCACATTCACATACACACATGCATACACCCAAAAGGTAACTAAATGCAGACTGTTCCCTCCCCTTATGGAACATAATGGAGGATAAAAGATACCTATCAAACAAACACAGAAATAACCACACAAGCAGGACAATGGAAAAGACATAAGAAAGCGGAGTGAGGGCTGTGTGGGAAGCTGATGTGACAGCGCAGTTTAAGGTAACCTTAGCCCTTGGTTCCACTGAGGCTTTTTGAGTCACCAGAATCTTCCTCCATATCCTATGAGGGAAGGCAGAATGCAGGAGGCTTCTATCATGTAAACATCAAATGAAGCGACATCTGTAAACGGCTTTGAAAACAACAAAGCATTAAAAACTGCAAGGTACTTGAACGAAGAAGTTTCAAACATAAGAACTGAAACAAAAGTGGCCGTTCTATCTCCCTACAGAAGCAATCTGAATGAGTGGAATGTATTAATTCTGACTAGTTATAATCACTTACAGCAATTTAATCATAATTCTGTAATTCTAAATAAGTAGAATAGTTATATAAATGTTAAGTAGTGTAAATCAGGCATGGATTTGAATTTTTAATCACTTTGGCCACTAATTTTAAAAGTATGCCATTAATGTTTGGGGCAGTATGGTTATAAGATACATGTATCTGGCTAGGCAGCAATAGCGCATGCCTTTAATCCTAGCACTCTGGAGGCAGAGGCAGGTGGATTTCTGAGTTCAAGGCCAGCCTGGTCTACAAAGCGAGTTTCAGGACAGCCAGGGCTACACAGAGAAACTCTGCCTCGAAAAACAAAAAAACAAAACAAACAAACAAAAAAAAAAGATAGGTCAAACCAGCGTGAGATGTTATTTGCCATATCTATGAACCTTACATAATCACAAATGGTTCATACAATATGAACGCACTCTAATATACATGATTTTACTATAAACGTTATTTGAACAATATAAAAATACATTTTCTAGATTCCATTCTCATGCCAACAGGGCCTGCCTCTTCTAAAATTATAAAAAAATTTAAAGAGCAAGGCAAGCCTTCAAGTTACATAACATTTCACTAACTTGTCAAGTTTCTTGGCTTAGTTTATGCTTGCAGCCTCTCTGGGATCAAAGCAGAAGACGAAGACCCTGAAAAGTGATGAGGCAAGGCCCGACGGCTCGGAAATAATAACCAAGTCCCTCGATCCTTAGGGACCCCTTAGGGTCACCCAGAAAGGACGCTGCTTTTCTCAATATCGTGACCAGATAACTGACAAAGGCAAATGAAGGGGGAAAAGGTTTGTTTGGGCTCACGGTGAGTCCATCGTGTCAGGGAAGCCATGGCCGCTGGATTGATCTCAGAAGACCCAGCCCCGTGTGGGTGGTACCAATCCCCTAGGCAGCTGGTCTCATGGCTTACACAACAGAGCCATGAACGCTGGTGCTCAGCTTGCTCTCTCCTTTTCATTCCTGGCATCCCAGCCCATGGAATAGTCCTATCCACATTCAGAGTGGGACTTCTCACCTCATTTTAACCTCTCTAGCCATGTCATCATAGACATAGCCAAAGGTTTATCTCCTAGGTGATTCTATGTCCTGTCATACGACAATCAGGATTAATCATCGCAAGTGTTACCCTCAAGAAAAGGAGTGTGCTTGAATTTCACTTCTGTGGCTATGATAAGACACCCTGACTGAAAGCACCTTAGAGGAGAAAGGCGTTCATCTCAGCTAACAACTCCTGGTTACAGCTCATTATTGTGAGGGAGTCAAGCCAGACTTCAAACAGCTCGGCATATCACATCCACCAGGGCAGAGAGAAATGAAAGCATACATGCTTGCTTGCTGGCTTCTGCTCAGCTCAATTTCTCCACCCTGACACAATTCAGGACCCCTGCCTAGGGATTGGTACCACCCACACTGGGCTGTGTCTTCTAAAATCAGTTATCTTTAGACAATCCCCCCAAGGACATGCCCACAGGCCAGCCCAATGAAGACACGCCTTCATTGATACTCACTTCCCAGGAAGATTCTAAGTAGGGTCAAGTTCACAATTAAAGCTAACTATCACAAATATCATCAGTAACAAAAAATCTGGAAGTTGAACTGTCCCCCTTAAGTCCGTGCGTCATCAAGGGTGAGTAAAAGCACTTGGCTACCCTACTTAACTTTTAACTGTCAACTTGACATAACCTAAAATCACCAGAGAGAAGAACCACAATTGAAGACTTTCCTAGATTGGATTGGCCTGTTGGCAGGTCTGCAGGGAATTATCTTGATTATTAATTGAGAGAGGAGAGCCTGGCCATCTGTAGGCCATGCCATTCTGTAAGCAGGTGGTCCTGGGTTGTTTGGAGGAAGCTGTCAGAGCATGTGCTAGAGAGCGAAATGGCAAACATGGTTTCTCCTTAAAGCTCTTGCAAACTCCTCTCAGAGATAGACTGTGACCTGGAAGTGCAAGCCAAACAAATCCTTCCCTCTCCTAAGTTGCTTTTGGTCAGAGCGCTTTATTACAGGGACAGAAAGAAAACTAGGCCATTGGCAAAGAGTTCTATAACCATAAAAATGGGATTAGTTGTCTTAGTTTTTCTGTATCATATACTTTCTAAGATGGTTTGTGCACCATTGTTTGGCCCTGGTGACTTGACCAACATCCCACTCCAGATCTCCCTCGTGCACTGATGAGCAAGCAGCAGACATGCAATGCCAGAAACATCTGCTTCACCCACACCAGCAGAATAGCCCTATGTGTCCTGACATCATGTCTTTCCCAATAAACTCCCTCACAATCATCCAGACATGCATGCCAAAGGCAACTATTGGTTACCAAAGCCCATATTGCAGGCATCCCCATTTCTACGTTACCAGTTAGTGGGAATGAAATCAAATGATGGGGGAGAAGCATCTTAAGAGCAACGAAACTATTAGGAATGTAGAAATCAGAATCTCCTTGTTAAAGCAAGTATCCTCCACCAGTAATGTGGAGTCTCTAGTGTTTGTTTATTTTGATTGTAAACACAACTAAGAGAAAAACAAGACAAATCACAGAGAATACAAAGCCTTGCATGAAAAGCTGGATAGCTCCTATTTCTTTCTGGTCACCTCTTTTCCTTCACCAAAATGTACAATGTGACAGTAAACAGCACCAGACACAGGTGAGTGTGGAAACTCCAGATGGACAGCTGAGTGACCAAGGGCCACCTGCCCAGTAGGAATCATGTGGCATTGCTTTGGGGACAGATCCAATCTCAGAGCCTCAAAATCAGAGCTAGTGCTTTTTACAAATGGGCAGATCTGTGGGATCTTGCTTTTCTTGTGGTTCATCTTGCTGATCTCTGCCTAGTCCCCCTTTGTCTGATGATATACAAAGTACTGAGACAGCAAAAATAACCACTTGCTCTTCCTAATGAAGCCACCTGAATAAGTAGAATGCATTAAATAAATCCAAATAATTAGGATCAATTATAGCATGCTGAAGGGGATTCTTAGAAATCAAAAGCGGGGTTTCTGTCCTCAAAGAGGACACGTGTCAACACGTGTCCCTGGAATCTCAAAAGAAGGGCCCAGAGACCTTTTGAGAGCTGGGTGTTTGAAATGGCAGCCTTCCATCTAGCTCACCACCCACCACAAAAAGCAGCCACATGGCATGATTCTCTCCTCCTTCTCAGATTTTCCTTTTCTAGATGATCCTAAGGAATTCTGGGGATTCCTGTGGACAGTTTATAAATGTGTGGAGCCTTTATTCACTCCTGCAGGGCTTTGCCTCTATAAAATGCAGGTAAGAATTGGAGTAGAGTCTATAATTGGCTCTATTGGTGTGCTGTATAGGTGGGACCTGGGTGGGGCACTGAACTATATTTGTGTTGAGATTGCTTTCCTGGAGAGAAGTTGAGGACTAACAGTGGAGGGAGGCAGGTAAGGACTTAGCCCAGTGTGACCAGAGCATGATCAGTTGACATCAAGAATACTAGTGTCCCCTCCTCATGGTCTCCCTGCAGTCCCCTGTGCTTGTCATCCACTGCTAAGACACCATGAGGTTGGCTCTACTGTGGTACGGGTACCTATGACTTTATTGCACATGACTCCTAGGTCATCTTTTCCAATCATGGCCTAATCATGCCATCTTGGAATAGGTCTGAGAAGGGCATGGATTCCTTCCAAGAAAGCTGACGCTGCATACTCTCTTCTCTTTCTGCTAGCATGTTCTGGCCTCAACAATGCTTTCTGGATGCTGAAGAACACTTTTTTCTTTCCGTGCATTCCTATGCTGTCTCGTGGATTATACAGAGCTTCCACATCTGCTTTCCCATGCAGTTCTCCCAAAGGTCTTCTGGGGTAAGGAATTCAAAGAGAGAGCTCATGACTTGTCCAATGTCACATTGCTGGTAGATAACAAGTGGGGACTGGGCCCAGTTGACACCAGGAAGAACCACTCCATAACAGCCTGTGGGTCAGAGGCTTCTTTGAGTCTTCATCTGCAGAATGTTCAAGCCAATCCTCAGATGGCTAGTAAGCAAGTTAGAATCCAGGTGTTGCTGGCCCCGCTTATAAAGCCAACCTACTTCTCTCCAGGAAGCCATCACAGCACAAACATATTTCAGTGCCCCCCCTCCAACCTCAACTCGGGCCCCATCTACACGGCATGCCCGGAAGAGCCAAATAAACAGATTTAACTGACTTACCATGCTTCCCTTGCCAAACATTATAAAATGAAGTAATGGGCAACCTGCACTAATTCTGCTGGAGCCTCAGACTTTCCTTCCTCCCCCCAGGAATGGAAAATGATTTGAATGAGATGGGAAGCCAGCCTTCCCCTCTCCCCTCTCTCTCCCTCTCTCAGAACTTCTCCAAGCACATTGCTATGCTACTGGAAGGCATTCAATTGAACTAAGTCACTGAGTTAAATCATCTGCACTCATCTCTGAACGATGAGTCCAAATGGTAGAGCGGCTTCATAGAACAGTCACATGTAAACATCTCCCGGGAAAACCAGATGGTAGCGACACATCAGTGCCTCATTAGTCCCACGGAGAGCATGACTGGTTCTGGATATCATCTTTCCAGGAATCATCTAACCCAGGGTGGAACTTCACTACAGAGCCCAGCTGGTGGGCACTTCGTGCCCTCCTCCAGACATGCCCTTTGCTCATGGCTCTCTAGCACTTAGGGAAAGGAAGGCAGGCTGGGCCACCCACTGTAGCTGGTAATCCAAGGCCTGAAATTCAACAGAGACCACAAGGCCCCAAAGGGGATAGGAAAATAAAACCCCTGGACCAATACATCACTCCGGGAGGTGGGCCTAGGGTATGGAAGGCCCACTGGGAACAAAGACCTATTAATTGCCAGAGCCCCAAAGGCACAAGCCTGGGGAGCCTTCAAATCAAAATGAAGATGAGCAAGGGGGAACCATCTGGCTAAACTGAGCCAGGCGAAAAAAGTATGCAATAATGCAGTTATTTAATTAGTTATTATGTTTTTCTTACCATGGTAAAGGCTTTATATATTTTTGTATGTTGTATAGATCACAATAAATATAAAACACAAAGGGGAGGCAGACTGCAAGGGGTTAGTTTAATTAGTGAAAAAAAAACACTGAGCAGCTGACCTTGTAAATACTCCCTTTAAAACCTCAAACTTAAAAAACATGTTCCAAATGTCTTCCAGGGTCTGCCAGGCTAGAACAATAGGCCACCAATATAGCATCCCTTCGCCACTGTGGGCAGCTGAGTGGAGGAGCAATGCAGCCTGCTCAGTGATGGCGCGGGGTCTGGAAACAATAAGCGGTGTGTTCAGGTTCAAAGGTACATTAAGAACTCACATGCCCTGGGGACCCAAATGGGGTCCTGGGGAATTTGAGTCCTATCAAAACCTTTTCAGCAGGGGAGATTTCAACCTCATTTAAAAAAAGAGGGGAAAGGCAACACCGTTTGTAAAGGTTTAGAAATACCCATTATGAATCAGTGTTGTTTCCGCCTTTTTCTCTGTTGGTAAATAATAATCGTTATTATCTTTTTTTCAAAGCAACAATATCAGCCTGGATATTTGAAGCTGTGTCCTTTTTCCCATTCTCTTCACCTCTGGTAGAAATGTCAATAAATGAAAAAAGATCTATACTAACTACATTAGTGAGCTTTTTTTTTAATTCAGAAAACAAGTGGGGATTTTTGTTGTTCTTTTAGATTAAAATATAGTTACATCATTTTCCTCTCCTCCCTCCAACCCTTCCCATGTCCATCCACTCTTGCTCTCTCTCAAATGCATATCCTCAATTTCTTCTTTAATTGGTGTGTGTCTGTGTGTGTGTGTGCCTACATATTTAACTACAGCATGTCCAGCCCATATAATGTTGTATGTATAAGTTTTGGGGGCTGACCACTGGTATTGGGTAACCAATTCAGGAATTCTTCCCTGGGGAATTCCCCAGTTGCCTGTATGAGGCCCCGTAAGTATTCTCCATTCCGTGTTAGCATGTCTCTTGGTACTGTCCTTGTTCAGGTCTTGTTTAGGAAGCCATGTTGGTGAGACTTCATGGCTGTAGCTTCTCTGATGTTTCTGGGAGACAAAATCTCACAGCAAACCTCCTGCTCCTCTGGCTCCTACAATCTCTCTGGCTCCCCTTCCTTAATGATCCCTGAGCCCTAGGTGCTGCAGATGTGTCCGCTGGGACTGGGCTCTACATGGGCTGGGCTCTAATGGCCACTTGTTCTCTATGTTTTGATCAGCTGTAGTTGTACTCATTGGTCTCTGTTGAGAGAGATGTTTCTTTGGTGAGGGTTAAGAGCTACACTCATCTGTGGGGATAAGGACACATATTTAGAACGTACTTGGGAATTATGCTGGTTTAATCAAGTGGCGGTTGCAGGTTCTCCTCCAAGATCCACGACCTCACTAGTCCCGGGTAGCTGGCTAGGTTTCCAGTACCAGGCATGGTTTCCCTCTTGTTGAGCTGGCCTTAAGTCCAATTGGAGAGCTCGTGGTTACTGCCAAGGCGTGTTACTATTCCCCCGTAAGAGCATCGTGCTACATCGGTCATTGGTATTTAGTCAGCTTTTTGTGTCTGTGACAAATATCTGTGGGACACTAACTTATAAGAAGGAAAGGGATGGTTTTAGCTGCTCAGGGTTCTGGAAGATTGGTTTGGGAACAGAACATCACATCAAGTCAGGAGTACACGGCAGAACCAAGCTGTTCACTTCACAGCCAGAAGGCAAAAGAAACAACGGGTGAGGCTGGGGCTAGGGCATGCCTACAAGTCACTGGAAGACATTTCACTAGTCCTGACCCCTTCAGCCTGCCAACGGCACCATCTCAAAGACCAAGCCTTCAACACGCGGTCTTTGTGGGGGAGGGGGGCGTTTTAGATCTGCACTACGTCACAGAGTAAATAAGTTATACAAATAAATGACAAAACAAATAAAATCAAAGGATCTCAACTGAGAAAGGATAAAAGAGGATTGAATAGTACCCCCTTCCCTCCTCATGAAGCCCTCACAGAGTTCTACACCAAAGACTTGGTGCTGGGGCTGCCATGCTGGCCACACAGGGCACACAAAGGAAGGCATTTATGTGTGGGAAACACAGGGAACTAAAAAGTCACCGTGTGTGACAACAAAGATAACGTTAGCATAAACTGCCTGCCTTGTGCGCAAAGCCCAGAGTTTACAACAAGCTCTCAAAGAAAAGGCTGAAGGAGACGACGTGGCTTCTGAGCATCTCCCCTCCAGCAAACCTGTTTCAATACCTCCACCGCCGAAGCAGAGACGAATGGCTCCAAGCTCATACTGTTGTTTTCTTTTTGTAGATGAAGTCACTGAGACAGAAAATGAAGGTAGCCTGCCTATAGCCAGATTAGAACCAGTCCCCTTCCCGGGAGAGTCCCATCTCCCCCTTCCCTTTACCCGGCTCTCTGCCTGTTCTCTCAGTGGGGCTGAGAAGAGCCCCCTAGCTCCCATGACTCACACTGTCTCTGCAGTTTCTGTTGGAGCCGCTCTCTTCTCTTCTGTGCTGCAGGGATTGGACTGACAGCCCCAGCCACCCTTCCGGCCCCTCTTCCTCTGCTGTGCCATCCCATGATGCCAGTCTGGGCTTCCTCCCAAGGGCAGCCTTGAGTCCTCTGGAAGTGGCATTATCAGGAATACTGGGACAAGACATCATATCCTGGTCCACCAGGGCTACAAGCAACGAAGAGCACAGTAGAAAGCAGTATTCACAAACACCCATCTCGGCTCTTCCCACGTGACCAGCAAAAGGCATCTAAGGAAGTCTTGGTTTGGTTTTGTTTTCTTGAAACAGGATTTCACTCGATATCCTAGGCTGGCCTCAGGCTTGTTATGTAGCCCAGGCTAGCTTCAAATTCATTGCAGCCCTCCTACTTCAGCGTCTCAGATTCTGGGATTATAAGATATCACATCCAGGTAAGAAGTTTGCTTTTGGAAAGAAGAGAAGAAAAAAAATAAATGAAAAAAAGGAAGAAAGTGGGGGGGGGGTAGATGGAACAGAAAGAAACGGATTTTTCAAATTCTGCCTTTGGACATCAACCACCAGGTCTCACGTGAGACCCGAGAATCTGCATTGCTGTGGACTGAGGTTAAAATTCAGTGTAAGTGAGACCCTAAGGTTCCAGAGTGCTCACGAAGCTGAGATCAAAGCTGGAGGAAGTTCACGGGAACAAAGGGCTGCAGGCATCATATGGGCCTGTGGTCTTTGGGCACTGATTTCTTAGTTCACCCTTTTGAAAGCCTTGGGCCCCTGGTCTGGACATTCCTTGACTCATGGTCTCCTCCGCTTCCACAGTTGTCAGCTTGGGTGGTGGCGCTCCTGTTCCCAGAGGAGCTCAAAGGCCACCTATTGAGAGAACAAGGATGTCACAACAGTTTTCCGAGCTTCGGGCCAGCACCCCTCCCCAGTCACCAGATGTTGCAACTGGACTTGGGGCTGCAAGAGTCCAGCACAGCTTTTTCTGGATTCCCGGGCTCCCATTCATCTTGTGAGGGCAGAGAAAAATGGGGTCCTGGGTCCTGTCATGGGAAGGAGGACACATGAGAGTGGTGTGAACCGCCTCAGGCAGTTTTGGACGTGGTTCACAGCGGAAAGAAAGCCACCTGACAGCAACCTTATCCCGTCGTCAGTGGGATTTCCTTCTACCACACATGGGTCTTAACTCCATGCTCCATTGGAGTCACAGGGTCAGTTTTAATCCCCACTGGGTGAGCAAGAGACCACAGCCTACGTGGATCTGTGCATTCCATCCTGCCATGCTCTTCTCTGCCTGGATACCCAAAGACCTGTTAGTGCTCTGGGAAATGAATGTGTCATTTGACTCTGAAAGCCTGAGGTATATGTCAAGAAAACAGAATTATTGAGGTCAGGCAGGAAGGAGACACCTAGAGAGGTACTTCCATGTAACTCCGATTATCCAGGAAGCGAAGTCTACTCTCAGATATCTAGAGTCATTTGTTGTTGTTTGCTTGGTTTTTTTTTTTTTCAAGACAGGGTCTCACTATATAGCTCTGGGTGTCCTGGAACTCAACTATGTAGACCAGGCTGGCATTGAACTCACGGAGATTGGCCTGTGTCTGCCTCTCAAGTGCTGGGATTAGAGGCATGTGCCACTATGCCTGGCTGTAATTTTAAATTTTACTGATGCTACTCATACATACAAATTAACCATGCTTTCGTGGTGTCTTAGTCGGTGTTCTATTGCTGGGAAGAGAGACCATGACCACAGCAACTCTTATAAAGGAAAGCATTTAATTGGGGGCTTGCTTACAATTTCCGAGGTTTAGTCCATTATCGTGGCAAGAGCCATAACAGCATGCCGGCAGGAGTTGGAACAGTAGCTGAAAGCTACAACCTGATCCACAGGCAGAGAGAGAGAGACACTGGACCTGGCATGGACTTTTGAAACCTCAAAGCCCACACCCAGTGGCACACTTCTTCCAACGAGGCCACACCTACTCCAACAAGGCCACACCTCCTGATCCTTCTAATCTTTTCAAATAGTTCAACTCCATGGTGAGAAAGCATTCAAATGTATGAGTTTATGGTGGCCATTCTTATTGAAACCACCACACTAGGTAACTTAGATGGCATGTGGCTTAGATACAGCCCAACTTCTGAAATTCTCTGAAGCCTGGCTCCTGGACTGTTTAGTTTGCAGGAAGTCCCAAGACGTTCAGTGGGGCATCCTCTCGAATTGTGTCTCCTCCAACCCTGTATTCTCAGTCCACTGGTGCTTCAGCTTTTCCTATGAAAAGTATGGTGTTTGGAGTAAAGAAGCCTTCATTTCTTCTCTAAAGGCTAGGTTCTGCACTGGAAGCATATAATGTGGATATAAAACATGTGGCTATTGATTTCCTTTCAGAAAATAGATACCAAGTATATGATCTATTAGTTTATAGTATTTAAATACACAGAGATGTCCTAAACAAGTTCTGGCCTCTCATTATCAGTAAACCTACTGAAGAGAAAATGTCTTGGGCCCCACCAGAGACTTGCTGAACCTGAGCTTGCCTAATAATAATAATAATAATAATAATAATAATAATAATAATAAGGCATCCAACACTTTCAGGAACCCAGTGACACTTGAGGAACACTGGCCTTGTGCTATTTGCTAGCTGATAACATGTACCTGTATCCATAGTGATGAAAATAAGGCCCCAAAGTAGATGAGCATCCCACCCAGAAGTGCCAGGTCCTGACTGGAAAGCCACAGTTCTCTTAGCACAGGGCGCCCCACCCTGCTCTGGTTTGGAGGAGCCACGCCTCTCCTTCTTGGGGCCTAACCAAACCCAGGCCCCCTGCTCTTGGTCTGTGTCTCTGCAGATCTATTGACTCTAAGGCTGTGTGCAGGGAGAAGCTTGGGGAGGCCTTGCTGGAGCCAACTGAGACCCAGCACTGCATCTGTGAAGGAACTGCTTTCCAAATCCTATTTTAAATGTGTTTGTTTATTTCCAATCCATAAACATTTTGGAGTGCTCACCACATGCAACGCTCTGGACTAGATGAACCAGGGAAATATAAAGTGGAACGGACACAGCGAGCTCACGGCACAGTCCAGGCTTGCAGGCTGGCTGAGGCAGCAGACACTATCAACATGTAATTTGGGGCGGCCTTAATGGAGTTACACAGAGTTTTATTTACTTTATTATGGAGTAGGCACCAGCGTTTATCTTTAATAGTATTATTACATCAGTCAGTCGCTTTGGACTGCTGATACAAACACAGAGAACTGAGACCAGGCAGAATCAAAATCTGTAACGGAAAGAACAGATTTGTTTTGCAGTGTGTGGGGCCAAACTCAGGGCCCCGTGCACACTGGACAAAGGGCTCCACATGGAGCTGTACCTGCAATTCCAAAGCACAACCTTTAGAAAAGAAAACCTCAACTAGCCAATTAAATGTTAAATGGAAGAAAATACATTAATAACCCTAGCATGGGTTTTTCTGTTATTGTTTCTGGTGTCTGGAGTTGGAAATGGGATATTCTAGACAATCTAAATTGTGGCAAAGGGGGCATACTGAGTAGACAAGACTGATTCACCTTAGGACCTTAGGAAATCTGCATTCGATAGTATTGTATTCATGGCTCATATGCCATGCTAGAAAACGGTCATTATTAATCTCAAGCCTATCTTTAATATTATTGCCTTGTATGACCTAAGGTATTTTGAAATATTAACAGTATTTCAGGACCATTTGTTAAATATTCATCACAGCAGAATCCTGTATTTTTTTAAAAATGAGTGGTCTTTCTAGTAGTCTGCAGTCCACAAGCTGAAAGGTTGCTATAGGTGATGCAATTTTATAACAAGTATTTATCAGCCAGTAATATGCAGGAGGCAGAGAAATAGACTTTGCACCAGGAGCAAGGTGAGTCATTGTCTTCCAGTAAAAAGAAGCAAGCTTCCCCAAAAGAGAATCAGCAGCCATTTTCTAAATTACAGACCCTAGTTATAGAAATGACACATAAGATCTGGAATTATAAGTCTATATGCAAAGGGAAAAAAAAAACCTCCATTCCCAAATGATCAGTAAAATCTCTTGGGAGAAAAATATGATGTAGAGATTTATCTTCAAGGAGAAGAGGAGATAAAATTGCTTAATTATAACCAGGACAACTAATTTTAAAGGAGAACAGACAATAATAAAAACACCATTATTAAAAATTTTGCCTTTATTTTTATTTTATGTGTATGGGTGTTTTGCCTGCGTGTATACATACACTGTGTGTGCAGTACCTTCAGAGGCCAACAGAGGGCATCAGATTCCCCCTGGGACTGGAGTTATGGATGGTTGCCAGAAGCCATGGGTGCTGGGAACTGAACCTAGGTCCTTTGGAATAGCAGCCAGTACTCTTAGCTGCTGAGCCATCTCTCCAGCCTACATATACATATATATGTGTGTGTGTGTGTGTGTGTGTGTGTGTGTGTGTGTGTGTGTGTGTGTATTTCTTTAAAGTTAAAACAAAAAATCATGTTAAGTTTTTGAAGGAAGAAAAGCCTTAAGACCAAAGTCAGAATCCTTCATATTAAGATAAAGATTGTGTGTCAGGTGTGGTGGTGCAAGCCTTTGATCTGAGCACTTGAGCACTCAGGTGGCAGAGGTAGCAGCCCTGGTTGTCCTGAAACTCACTCTGAAGACCAGGCTGGCCTCAAACTCAAGAGATCAGTCTGCCTGTGCCTCCCAAGTGCTGGGATTAAAGGTGTGCGCCACCACACCCAGCTAAGTGTATTGCCTTTCAAATCACCTTTCTAGAATTAAAAAGCAAATTTTTAATTGCACCAAAGGAAACCCTGACTCCTACACAGGAGTTTAACTTTCTATTGTAATTACCTACAATAAAATATTTTGTTTATAAAAGAAAATGTGACTGTTGTCCTAATAACACAGATGTGTCCATTGTTGTATATAACACAGTAGAAGCATTTTCTTGATTGGTCTGCTCAAAGTGGAAGACTTTATTCTGATTTGCTCACCAAGAAAGAACAGGTAGACATTCGTGTAAGAACTAAAGCTTTAAAGAAAATAAATTAAGAATACAGACATAGGTACAATAAAATAAATTAATCTAAAAATGAACAAAGAAATCATGACATTCCAAAAATCTTAAATCTGACCATTACTATAAACCTCATGAAATCTGTGTGTAGCATAAGACATTGAGTCATGCACTTGCCTATGTTTTCCTACATTTTGAAAGGTACTTGCCCTGTCTCTTTGACAAATAATGTGTAATGATGTTTCCTATTAAAATGCAACATCTAGCATGGTTGAGTCTTAACTTTTACTTTGATGAAATTCTTTTGTAGTGATATATTCTGTAGAAATGTGGCATTTAGCATGAGTGATTCTTAGCCCTACTTTGACATAGTCTAGAACAGTTCTCTGTGTCACAACACATTGTTGGTGACGTCACATGTATGATTAAGACTGCTGTCAAATGAAGGAAAATTTCTACCAAACATCTCTTAGTGTAGAAGCTATGTAAGGCCCTGCAACCTGTATAAGCATGTCTTCGTATTTCTATAATCATAATTACATGTGTTTGTAGCTCAGTTTCCTATAGTTCTGTCCCAAAATGCCTTCTGTCTCTCCAACAATACTAACATCCGGGGAAACAGGATAGAATAGAAACTAGACTGGAAACTATGTCTGGCTTATCTGGCTGAAGTTAAAATATCTTACTTTATAAGTTTTATAAAAATATATGACTGTGTAAAGCTCTTCTTGGTCCCTTCTTGAGTCTCTGAAAGGGGATCAAGTTAATGAGGGTTCCTAACACTTGAATTTCATTATCTTTGTGGTAAATTATCATTTTTCTGCCAAAAAAGCAATGCATTTTTTAATTTGCATACCCCACGTGGGCTAGCAGTGAGCCTAATCAACCTTTACTTTTAAGAAAACAGAAATTGTTATTAATTGGTACTTTAAAATTGGTTTGTTCAGTCAGGCATGGTGGTGTACACCTTTAATCCCAGCACTACGGAGGCAGAGGCAGGCGGATCTCTGAGTTCAAGGCCAGCCTGGTCTACAGAGTGAGTTCCAGGACAGCCAGTGCTACACAGAGAAACCTTGTTATTATAATTAGTTTGTTCTTGAGATTCGATAGCCTTAAATCTTAGCATTTCTTCTGAAGAAAAAAAAAACTAAGCAATTACTTTATAAACCATCACTTTGCATCAATTTCTAAAAGCAATTTTGCAAAATTTTACTAACATTTGTTCAAATAGAAAGAGTTGGATAGATTCATTATAAGGAGCATAACAAAAATGCCTAATCAATTAGAAATGGTTATTCAAATAATCATATAAATAATCACTTAATTTGTCTTTCAACGGACTAGAGAGATGGCTCAGTGGTTAAGAACACCTCTTGCTTCTGCAGAGAACCAGCTTTGGTTCTCAAAACCCACATGGTGGCTCACAACCATCCACTGACTCCAATTCCAGAGTATACGACCTCTTCTTCTGACCCACAAGGACACACATGTGGTACACATACATACACACTGGCAAAACACACATACACATAAAATAAAATAAATAAATCTAAAAAACATTCGTCTTCCCAGGTCCATTTTAATTTTAGAAACACTTTGGAAGACAGCTTTCATGTAAAAGTGAGAACTGGGTGAAGCCCTCAACTAGAGACACAGCCAAATCTTATTTTCAGTCAACAAAGAATATTCCTGAGTAAATTGACTTTGTTTGGACTTGGACAAAACATTTAAGGTAGGGGGTGATTATAGCTAAAACAAGGTTGGCAAACATGTTGAAAGGTGTGGTTTGCTGGAGGATACATGAAGGAATACTATATTTTCTTACAGGTAATAAAGTTAATTTAAAAAAAAAAACTTCCCAAAAGATTTTATCAAAGTGCATATTCCAATTATGCTGTAAACCAGGTTTAGGATTCAGAGGGTGAAAATGATTCTATTCTTTAGTTTACAAATAGAGAAAGGAATAATCAATGATTTGATCTGTATGTTGTACTCCTTCACAATGTGAACAGTTCTAGCAGCCACATCCCTGATATTGTGACCCAGATTAACTCAACTATGGATTGGAACCAATCGTAACACTGTTCAAAGAAACACAACACATTCCAGCAAGAACCAATCAAAACTTCTGGTACCGTAGATTGTGACTACAACCTCTGTATACACCAAAAATGCTTCCCCACAAAACATTTGCCACTTGATTTCTTCATTGTCAGATGAGAAGATTGGTCAAATGTGATTTTTAAAAAAAATGGTCTGTGCACTTGTGAGCAAATCTTATCCAAAAACTAAGTCAATTCTGATTTTTTTAAAAATAAAAAAAAAGGTGTTGGAAAGATTTCCCGCAACCCATAAGAAACCTGAAGAATCAGACCCAAAAAGACAACAACAAAGATCCAGCAACTAATCTCCAAGGTTAGCTTATGTTGTGGCTTTGTATGCAACACCTTCTGACCTAATCTAAGCAATCTGTGTATATATAACACAATGTGCTTTCAGAATTACAGTCAGAAATACAAGGGTAATCTAACCGCCATCGTGGACATTAGACACGGTACTTCCATTAGACACCACTGGGCTCAAGGTATTACTGATGCCAGTAAAATGAATTCTGAATTACCTCTTATTCTTTGGTTCTATTCAGATTCAAATCCCTAGTAGGAGATTCCGTTTCCAGCTGCTGTGCGGCAGCCAGCCCTAGCTGGCTGGGTCCACTCTCCGCTGTAGGAGATGGGGCTGCAACCTCACACAGTGACAGAGAGCTCAGATGTATGGAGCAGGAACCAATACCCTGTGCTTCACTCTTGTTGCACACACATGTAGCGATTTCTCTTTTCTCTTGGCAGGGGCCGGGGGGAATGTGTGTCGAGACAGGGTTTCTCTGTGCAGCCCTGACTGTCCTGGAACTGTCACTCTGTAGACCAGATTGGCCTCAATTTGAGATCTGCCTGCCCCTGCCTTCCAAGCGCTGGGATTAAAGGCCCAGCACATACAGCAATTCTGACTTAATTCTGAAAGTATATCTTGTTATATATACACAGATTGCTTAGATCGGAAGGTGTAGCAAACAAAGCCTCAGTGTAAGCTAAATTGTCCATCCCATCGTGAAGAAGGAAAGAAGACAGGACAACAAAAAGCAAAATCTAAACTGGATGAATAAACTCCACTTTGACTTAACAACTGAGCACTTGCAGACCTGATGGACCTAGCAGGCATTTCGTGATAGCCCGGATACCCTCAATCAACAACAGCCGGGCACGGGTAAATTGTGTACTACACGTGCATCTGGTTGATGTCACGAAAATGAGAACGGTATGAAGAGAGTTACATAATTAAAAGCCAATGTGAGTAGAAAAAAAATAAATCAACAGCCATATTTCTGCACAAAAAGCCACACTTTGAGAAGTATTTTACCAAAGCCATACATAAGAGAGATCAATAGTTTCAAGAATCTTGGGATTCGGTGATTTATACAGGAAACAATAAGACAACATTAATATACACTTATCAAAATTCCACAAAAGAGTGACAAGGGGGCCAGTGTAGTATTGTGGCCTTGGAACTTAAGGACCTGGGAGGCCAAGGCAAAAGACTGCAAGTTTGAGACCAACTTGGCCTACAGGAGACTATGCCTAAAAACGGGGGGGGGGGGGGGGGGGGGGGTGGCACTCTTTTGTGGAATTTTGATAAGTGTATATTAATGTTGTCTTATT